>CAUYPK010069895.1:0-49094 GCA_963574355.1 Loris lydekkerianus | reverse complement strand
ACTTCATATGAAAGCTATAACCCAGTTTTATTATTTTACAGGTCACCAGCCAATTCACCCAGCACCATTTGTTAAATAGGGAATCTTTCCTCCAATTCATATTTTTGATAGGCTTATCAAAAATCAAATGATGATAGGTGTCTGGGTTCACCTCTTGGTCTTCAATTCTGTTCATACATCTACCTCTCTATTTTTGTGTCAGTACCATGCTGTTTTGATCACTATAGATTTATAGTATAGTCTGAAGTCTGGAAGCATGATTCCTCCTCATTTGTTTTTATTTCTGAGTAATATCTTGGCTATTTGAAGGTTTTTATGTTTCCATATAAAATGAAATACTAATTTTTCCAGGTCTTTAAAGTATAACAGAGGTGCTTTAATAGGGATCACATTAAATCTGTAGATTGCTTTAGGTAGTATAGACATTTTAACAAGGTTAATTCTTCCCAGCCATGAGCATGGTATATTATTCCATTTGTTAATATCTTCAGCTATTTCTTTTCTCAGAGTTTCATAGTTCTCTTTATAGAGATCTTTCACTTTCTTAGTTAGATACACTCCTAGATATTTCATCTTCTTTGGCACTACTGTGAATGAAATAGAGTCCTTGATTATTTTTTCCCCTTGACTATTGTTGGTATATATAAAGCCTACAGTTTTGTGAGTGTTAATTTTGTATCCTGAGACGTTTCTGTATTCCTTGATCACTTCTAGGAGTTTTATAGTTAATTCCATGGGGTTTTCCAGATATATAACCATATCATCTGCAAAGAGTGACAGTTTGATCTCCTCTGGTCCTATTTGGATCCCCTTGATTGCCTTCTCTTGTCTAATCCAATGGCTAAGACTTCCATTACAATGTTAAAAAGCAGGGGAGACAGTGCTTATCCTTGCCTGCTTCCTGATCTGAGTGAAAATGATTTCAATTTTACTCCATTCACTATGATATTGGCTGTGGGTTTGCTGTAGATGGCCTCTATCAGTTTATGAAATGTTCCTTCCATACCCATTTTCTTAAGTGTTCTGATCAAAAAAGGATGCTTTTTCTGCATCAATTGAGAGAATCATATGGTCTTTGTTTTTTGATCTATTTATGTGATGTATTATATTTATAGATTTACATATATTGAACCATCCTTGGCACCCTGGGATGAAACCCACCTGGTCGTGATGTACAATATGTTTGATGTGTTGTTGGATTTTGTTTGCTAGGATCTTATTGAATATTTTTGCATCATTATTCATTAGAGGTATTGGTCTATAATTTTCTTTTCTTGTTAGGTCTTTTTCTGGTTTGGGTATCAGGGTGATATTTGTTTCATAGAATGTGTTGGAAAGTGTTCCTTTTTTTTCTATGTTTTGGAAAAGGTTAAGTAATAGGTACTAGTTCCTCTTTAAAGGTTTGGTAGAATTCTGATGTGAAGCCATCTGGTTCCAGGCTTTTCTTTCTTTCTTTTTCCTTTCTTTTCCTTTCCTTTCCTTTCCTTTCCTTTCCTTTCCTTTCCTTTCCTTTCCTTTCCTTTTCTTTTTCTTTTCTTTTCTTTTCTTTTTTTTTTTGAGACAGAGCCTCAAGCTGTAGCCCTGGGTAGAGTGCCGTGGAATCACAGCTCACAGAAACCTCAAATTCCTGGGCTCAAGCAATTCTCCTGCCTTTACCTCTCAAGTAGCTGGGACTACAGGTGCACACCACAATGCCCAGCTATTTTTTGGTTGCACCCGTCATTGTTGTTTGGCAGGCCTGGGCTGGATTCAAACCCACCAGCTCAGGTGTAGGTGGCTGGTGCCTTAGCCATTTGAGCCACAGGTGCTGAGCCACCGGGCTTTTCTTTTTGGAGAGATTTCTTATAGTTGATGCTATTTCAAAACTTGTTATAGGCTTGTTCAACTTTTCCACTTCTTTCTGACTAAGTCTAGGAGGGAGACATGTTTCCAAGTATTAATCTATTTCCTTCAGATTTTCATACATCTGAGAATAGAGTTTTATGTAATATTCATTAAGGATTTGTTGAATTTCTGAGGAGTCTGTTGTTATTTGGCCTTTATCATTTCTGATTTATGAAATAATGGATTTTACTGTTCTACTTCTGGTTAGGTTAGCCAAAGGTTTATTTATTTTATTGACCTTTTCAAAAAACCAACTTTTTGATTGGTTGATCTGTTGTATATCTTTTGTTTTCAATTTCTTTTAGTTTTGCTCTAATTTTAGGTATTTCGTTTCTTCTGCTGTGTTTAGGGTTGGAATGTTCTTCCTTTTCCAGTTTCTTGAGATGTCCCATTAAATCATTGACTTCTATCTGTTCTTTTGAGGAAGGCTTCAAACACTATAAATTTCCCTCTTAGGACTGCCTTTGTGGTATCCCAGAGATTCTGATAGTTTGTGTCTTCATTATTGTTTTGTTCCAAAAATTTGGTAATTTTATTCTTAATCTCATCTATGATCACCTATCATTCAGCATGAGGTTATTTAGTTTCCATTTTTTTTGTATGCGTATGCAGATTCCTATTGTTACTGAGTTCAACTTTATTCCATGATGGTCTGAGAAAATACAAGGAATGATTTCTATTCTTTTAAATTTGCTGAAGTTAGACTTGTGACCTAAGATGTGATCCATTTTGGAGTATGGTCCATGGGCTGATGAGAAGAATGTGTATTCAGTTTTGTTAGGATAATATGTTCTGTAGATGTCTGTTAAATCCAAATGTCGAATGGTTAAGTTTAAGTCTAAAATTTCTTTGCTTAGCTTCTTTTTGGAAGATCTTTTCAACACTTCCAAAGGAATGTTAAAATTTCCAACAATTATGGTGCTGGAGGAAATCAAGTTGCTCATGTTTGTTAGAGTCTCTCTTATAAATTGAGGTACATTCTGATTGGGTGCATAAATGTTGATAATTGAAATCCCATCATGTTGAGTGTTGCCCTTAACAAATAAGAAGTGACCATCCTTATCTTTTCTTACTTTAGTTGGTTTAAAGCCTATCATATCTGTGAATAAAATTGCAATACCTGCTTTTTTCTGATTTCCATTTGCCTGAATGACCATCCCTTCATGCTGAGTCTATGTTTATCTTTTAAGGTTATGTGAGATTGTTGAATTCAGCAGATATCTGGCCTGAGTTTTTTGTATCCAGTCAGCCAACCTATGTCTCTTTAGAGGGCAATTTAAGCCATTCACATTAATTGAGACTATTGATAAGCCAGATACTATTTTGGGTATCAAGTTTTTCAAAAGTCCAGTGGACATTTTTAATCTGTTTGCTACTGTGGAAGTTGGAATTTGATCAAAAGTTTCTGAGGGAGTTTACTTTGGTGGTGGAGGATTGTGTGGGTCATGATGGAGGATAGGTCTGAGAATATCCTGGAGAGCTGGTTTATTTATGGCAAATTTCTTCAACATGTGAATGTCATTGAAGTATTTAATTTCTCCATCATAGATGAAACTCCGTTTAGCTGGATACAGGATCCTGGGTTGAAAGTTATTTTGTTTAAGGGGATTAAAGGTTGATGACCACCCTCTTCTAGCTTGAAAGGTTTCAGCAGGGAGATCTGCAGTCATTCTAATATTCTTCCCCTTGTAGGTTATGGTTTTCTTACATCTTACAGCTTACAGAATCTTCTTCATATTAACTTTGGTGAAGCTAATTATAATGTGTCTATGATAATTTTTATTTGGGTTGAGTCATTCTGGTGTTCTGAAACTGTCTGCTGTCTGAATTTCAAAATCTCTTGGCATGACTGGAAAATTCTCTTTGATTATTTCATGAAGTAAAGCATCTGTATCCATTGCAGCAACCTCATCACCTTCAGGTATTCCTATAAGGTGAATATCAGATCTCTTCAAATTATCCCAGAACCCTCTGAAAGAATGATCCATTTTTGCTCTCCACTTTTTTTCTTCTTTGAGAGTTTGGGAGTGTTCAAAAGCTTTGTCTTTAATGTCAGAGATCCTTTCTTTTGTCTGCTCCATTCTATTACTGAGGGATTCTACTGTATTTCTCAGACTTTTGAGGGCTGCAAATTCTTGCTTCAATGTGTCAAAATCTTGGTGATTTTGTCTTTGAATTTGTTGAATTCTTGAGACATATTTTGAATTTCTCCTTGAAATTCTGATTCCATCTTTACCTTCATTCTGTTGATTTAATTTGCTATCCAAATTCTGAACTTGATTTCTAACATCACAGCCATTTGTTTGTGAATGGGATCTTGTGCTGTGTCTGCCATATCATTCCTTGGGGGAGTTGATCTACTCTGATTATTCATGTTGCCAGAGTTTTTCTGCTGATTTCACTTCATGATTGTTTTTCACTGTTACCTAGATGGGCAGGTAAGGTAAAACTGAATTGGGAGTTCCTGGAGTTGTGGTTATCCAGCCCTTTTACAAGGTTCTTGGACTGATGATAGCAGCTTTTTCTCCTATACCTTTGCAAAGGAACTGTATAGTATTACAGTCTGAGGCTGACAAAACCTGCTTGGTGTGGTGGTGTTAGGTGGCTCTGTCTTGTATTCAGCTGGTTTTTGTCCGATAGTAGTGGATCAGTGACTCTCAATAGTCTCAATATTCAGCTGGTTCTTGTCCGATCCTAGTGGATCAGTGACTCTGGTGAAGTCTTAGCTGTGGAGAAATTCAAGCAACTAAGACTCCCCACCTCCCATGGACAATAAATGGAAGAGGAAAGTCAACCCTTCCCATTACAACATGACCAGGGTACCACCTAAGAGGGTCCTGGGTGATTGGCCAGGTTAGGAGTTCCAAACCAATTGACCCAGTCAGTACAAACTCTCAAGTGGGAGAGTTTGAAAGGTCTTCAGCAACTAGATGGTGGACGTCTACTGGCTGCTCAAATTTGGCTCACTCTGGAGCTCTGTGGAGTTAGAAAGGCCTGCCCAGTATCAGAGTTGGACCAGGGGGCTGTGTCTCTTTCTCCACTTTGCTCCTCTTTCATGCCCAGTCACTGGTGACCCCACAGGGCTGAGGTCAGAAATGCCTGGGCTTTGCGCCTATCAGAGTCAATGGAAAAGCAATGCCCCCATGGCCCGGCCACTACCCTCTGCCACTAGCAAGCTGGGGGAGCTGATGCCTACCTTGGGTACTCAATAGCCACTGGTGAGTGTTCCACTTGGATCAATCTAATCCTGAAGGTAACAAGCCAGCAAATGCTTTTCTCCTTCAGCCATTGTGCCTTTTCCCCAGCCACTCTGCAGCACTGGTATTCCTATAGAGCGTGTTCTGGTTTCCTCTGGCAGTCTTGAGAGTTGGGGAGGTGTCTCTCCAAGATTAGATGCTGGTGGGATTGCTCTATTGCTGCTGGATCTTTGTGGGAAGTGACCCTGAGCAGCTCCCAGGTGACTCCCACAGCCAGGGAGTTCTGGCTGTAGGAGCAGCTCTGGGAGCATAGGGCACACAGATCCAGCAGCAGGGCAGGGGATGCTGCACACAGTTCTGGCAGTTCCTGGCCCAGTGACTTTGGCAAGGAGAGCACTCAGCTCATGGCTCTGGCCAGGCACAGCGTGGTGTGGAGGATCCTGCAGGGCAGAGCATGGGAGGCAAACATGGTACATGTGGCTCCAGCAGGATGAGAGGCGAGGCTTGGCCAGGTAGGGGTGGGGCACTTGGTTTGGCAGGGTGGGGGGTACTGCTCATAAGCTTCCTCCTGCTTCTCTGCAGGGGTTAGACTTCCGGTTCATCACATAAGGGGGGAAGGGTGGACTGGAAGTCCAGAATGGCAAGGAAAACATTAGTTCAATTTTTCTGCCTGGCAAGAGAGTGCTCAGGGTCACAACAGGGTCCCTCTGGGAAAGTTGACCTCACTTTCTACAACTCTCACCAATGGGCTGAGACAAGAGGTCCTCAGTTCACTGCTCACCTGTAGAAAATCTATAGGAGCAAACAAAGAGAAAAAGAAAAAACAAAAAACAGAAAACACAACTTTCTTGGGGGAGGGGACAGACACTTTTCCTTTGGGATGAATTTTGTACCTGAAGTTTGCTTTCTGGGAGTCGCAGCTTGCCTCAGCAGAGGTAACCTGCAGTTATCACTCTTCTCTCTGGGCTCAGCTCTTAGTCTTCAGCTTAATTGGGTACTTTCTGGACATTTTCCATCCCTCTGGACGGGAGCTTCAGTGGGAGGCTGGCTCCAGTAGGCCATGTTGCCCCTCCCCTCAATTTGACAGGTTTAATCAAGATTTAAAAGCAATACCCTTTAACTCAACAATTCCATTTCTAGGAATTTTTCTTCTTAAGGAAATATTTGAATATATGTATAAGGATTTATGTGTAAGGATGTATGTTGTGGCATTGTTACATTAATAAAAAATTATTAACAAGGTAAATACCAATAAGAGGTTAGTGATAAGTGGTTTAATAAATTATGATAATTCATATTAAGATATAATATTTAGACACTATAATGAGAGTGAACTAAATCAATATGTTTTGACAGGAAAATACCTCCTAACATATTATGGAGTACAGTGGCAAGTATAGAACAATATGTATATCATGGTGATGATTTATTAAAAACAAAACAATTATACAAATGTATAATGCATATATATAACATATACATGTATATATACACATATAAACATATTAATGCAAATATGCACATATATTACATGTATATATGTGTGCCTAAATGCATGTGCATATATGTATATGCACATACATATCATTAATACCTGTATATACACACATATATGGGTGTGTAAATGTAGGAAAAATAGTTTGGAAGGTTATGTGTTGAATTGGTTTTTATAGTTTCCCCTGTGGTAAATAGAGGGGGAGCAGGCAGTGTGAAAGGGGACAGTATCAGCTTTCTAACAGGAGATTAAATGTCCTTAAATTAGAATAAATTTAGGGGGTTTAGTCATTCAAAAAGCCATGGGCAGGCTGTATGGAAGAGGAGAGTGCAGGGCCCTGGGGCTAGAAACTGCTGACCATCCGTGGATTTGAAGGACAAGGGCAGAGAGGAGTACTGGAACCTATTAGAAGAGAGGGAGGGACAATGGGACAATAGCTGATCTGAGAGGAGCCTGGGCCTTTGGTCAGGGAATTAATATAGTCTCTAGTGAACACTCTGGGAAGTTGCAAGAGCCATGATGCCTGACCAATTGAAGTTCCCTCTCTCATTCTCCTGCTGGGGTCCTCATTGGCTGAATCCTGTGGAGATCAGGGGACAGAGGGCCCGTCCCCATCTGCAGGCCCAGGGCAGAGATCTGAGTGGGAGAGAGTGGAGAGTGAGTTGGATGGCATGAGGAAGACCTCTCACACAGGCATCTTTCTGTCTAACACAGCGTTCTTCTGTATTGTGTGAATCATTAATAATAAAAATGTGTCATTTGTTATGTGATAAAAAGAGTGCCAGGTTCACCATCTATTTCTAGAAGGTAAGTTCCAAACTCCGAGCTCAAAGCATCCTCATACAACAGAAGGGTCTTACTGCTTCCACCACCACCACAAGATCCAGTGTTCAGGGTGAGTAGAGGTAGTAGCAGCCTTTGGCGCCCACCCAGAATCAATTACCTCTTTATCCTGCTTAATGGGCCCTAGTTGTATTTAGGCTTCCCCCAGTCTCCTGTGCGTGAGACAGTGCCTCTGGGGAAGCCAGGGGGGCTGGACTGGTCTAAGGGTGATTTTCTTCCCCTTTGCAGTGGCAAGGAATGGGAAGGTGATCTAATCTGGCCAATAAGGCAAGTTAGAGGGCCTCTGAGAATTCTTCTTCACTCTCAGAGAACCACAGAGTCAGACAGTGTCTGTTCTTCCCTGACAGTGTCACATGTGGGTACACTGGCTGGGGCTGTCACAACTTGCTACCAGCACAGAGGATAGAAGAGCTCAGAGAGGTGACTCTGGTTCCCTGACTGCATCAACCAGCCCTGGGGATCCCACCATTTCTGGACTTTCTGCTGTGTGAGAAAATGCGGTTTCCACAATGCATGTTTCCTGGAGCCCAAAGGGAGCATCTTTCTGGATTCTGAATTTGAGAACCATAGTCCCTCTCCTGGGGCCATACTAGTGGGTTGAGGTCAGGCTGCTTCCAGAAGGTAGCTCACAGCCCACTGCCACTCTTCTGACCCAGCTCACAGCACGGAGGCCTCCTTTACATGAACTGACCACAGGTTTTCTGGCCAATATGTACTGATCTGAAAAACATTGTGGTTTTGAGATGCCACATTAGAATTGAAGTCAAGCTTTGATCAGTACAAATAGATTTATTAAGTCCTTTCAAAATTAATTATTTATAAGGTAACATATTTTTATGATAATGTGATTCTATATATTCCGCACAGAACATATAGAATGTGGGGAAAAGTAAAAAGAAGAAAATAAATATTTCATATTCATAGATGACTGTTAATATCTGTGTGGAAAAAAGCTATCTATCTCTCAGACAGATATGAGTTTTGTTTGCTTTACAAAGTGAAATCAAACCCCACCCATTGCTTTATAAGATGCTTTTCCTGCTTAATCTGCTACATCACCAATACCACACATGTGGTTGCCTTGTGTACACTACATGGGTGAGACAGGTATGTTTACTGCTTCTGTGTGTCTCAGTAGTTAGGTTGGTTCTAATTTTTGGAGTCTGTTTTGATAACAGGAGAGAGGAAGCAAAGGAAAGGGAGTAATGGGAATTTAGTATTCAAATATTAAACTTGAACACCCATAAATTTGAGTAGTAAATTGGAATTGCTCCACAGAGTAAGTACCCAAGGAACTAATTACTTATTCTTTTGTAAGATGTTGTTTCTTGGGTGGTACATCACGTGAGCCTCCCTTTGAATTTAACCAGGCAAGGCACATAGGCAGGTCCCTGAACCACAGAACTCTAATTTTACATGTGAATACCAGTGTCCAGGTCAGTGTGGGGAACTGGGCTTTAATCACCCCCAACTTCTAGTTTGTACAATAGATTTGACAACCCAGGTTTTTCAGAGGTTCAGCACTGAAGCTGGGCTGGCATTCCTAAAAGTGGAGGGTCATTCCAGGCATGTGTGTGCCATTGTGGTTTATTGTAGTGGTTCATCAGCAAAATCTCTCCCCTGACTCCCTCTGGTAATGTAATGTTAGTGATAGTTCATTGTATGTCTAGAGTACTGTAGAGTTTACCAGAGGGCTTTCACCTCACTGTTTATTCTGATCACTACCACAGTCCTTAGAGAAAATGTGGCAGGTGGATAAAGGTGGCAGGGAACCTCCTGCCACCTCCACATCTCCTGCCTCCCTGTCTCCAAAGTCCATGCTGACTAGACCACACTTACTTAGGATCAGGCTAACCATGTTTTAAAAATACTTGAATTTCACAAATATTCTCTTCTCTGACCTGTTGCGTCTGGCCTCATATGACAAGCCTGCCGATGTCTAGATTTGGGGAGTGGGCCTGTCATTTCTCTAACTTTCCTTTCGTGTGTAACTCTGAATTCTCTGGTCTCCAGGGACTTGTTGGTAGTAAGAGTTGGATTTCCAGCAGAGGGAGAAGACTCATTAAGCTTAATTGGGTCTAAGCAATAAGTTGCAATCCAGATGACTACAGGGTACAGGCCCTGGCTAATGACCAACTAATGACAAAAAGGTCTCTGCTCCCATTTGCCACTGTTATTAGGATGTGTGTGTGTGTTCCTGCCAATCTTCCTGACCCCAGTCTCACCGGTGCTTCTCCTGCAGTGGTTTATGCTCTATCTACACAGAAGGAAACTGAGACTCAGGACCAGGTGTGAATCGCACACAGCCGTGTGGCTGGTAATAAAGAAGCCAACCCTCACTCCCAGGTTTTTCATCCTCAGTCATTGCACCAGAATCCCAACACTGTCTTCCTGAGATGTGATCCACTTCTTGGTCAACCTTCCTTTTGTCAATATTGAGGAAGGGCAGCCCTTGCTCTGGGCACACAGCTCCTCCTGTCTCTGGCTCACATCTCAGGCTCCCTCTTGTTATCCCTTCTCTCCTTTGACAGGGACAAAGCACAATGGCTGTTACAGCTCCCTCTTTTCCAGAAGCAGGAAATTTCTGTAACTAGTGTGCCGCCTCGGTGTTCAGCAGTGACATGGACAATAGGTAGTTCTTAGCAGCCTCAGGGACGGATCAGAAGGAATCTGTTTACAAACCCTGGTTCCAGCACATCTTTCCTGCATTCTCCCCCAGCAGTTTTTTATCTTTTATTTCCTTGCATGATTTATTCCACTTCATTTATCACTGAGACAAAGGTATTTTTTGTACCTACTGATTTTTTTCTCAGTATCATGAAAACAGATGGAATACAAGCAGTGTACAAACTCAACTTTCAACCTTCTGCTATTCAGCTTGAAAACTTTACCAATTTCAAGTTGTTTTCTAAGTGACTGAAGGAAAAATTTTTAATGTCAATCTAGAGAAGCAAGAAATTTTCACAGAAATGGTAATATATCCAGTCTTTCTTATTTGCTTTTGGACTCATCATGAATAGTAAGCATTCTTGTCCTTTTGCCAGAAATAATGGCCTTGCATTTATAATAAAAACGTAATGTATGTGTTGCAATACAGGTTTAAGAAGTCAAAGCGGAAATATGCTTTCTTCTCTAATATTATTTTCATTACCTCTCTATATACTTTTTTAAAAGCCCACATCATGCCAACATCCAACTTACGAAAAGAACAGTAGATATAGAAATGGATATTTTTCTTAAGAAATATCTTCTTCCCACAGTCATAAAGATTATTTGGATTTAATTACTAAGGTTTCTAAACCCCTGCTCATGTACCTGCAGAGCACCCTCATGGCCTTCGGGTCAGGTAAGTTCCAGTTGCACACTGCTGGCACACAAAGGCAGGTGTCAGTGACAGAGAGAACCCTTCTGCTAGTCTGGTTCCATGGCCATTCCCTGTGTCTTCAATCTTTGAATTATTGGACAAAAGTCTCTGCAATGGTATTTTCACACACCAGAGTACTAATGCTGAGCATCGGTAGGTGAAGGGATTAAGGAGAAATGACAATCATTGGCTCTGGGATACATAAAAAATGTGCTACCCAGGTGAGGCACCCATGTGGAGGCCAAAGGTCTTTATGCTTATATCAAATGCATCAACACTCTAGTTCCCGAGCTAAGCCCAAGTACAGGAGGGTTGTGTGTGACCCTAAAGGGGGAGCCAACTGCATCTGATGCCTAAGTGGCTACTTTGAGGTGGACACGCCACACTTTCATCTTGCTGCCATGCCACTCTGTCGCCATCTTCCTTCCTTATAAGTTTAAGCTGCCAGACGTGGCCTGCCAGGCTGCTTGTTAAGAGTGTACTTTCAGCTTTGTGGAGTCAATGCTTTACATTTGTAGTATCAGGTGAGGTGAGATGTTAAATGATATCCTCAACTATTCTCAGCCTCAGCCCTGGAAAAATTTCCCAGTATTCTCAGTAGAGAGGATAGCGAGCTAAAGGAAAGGGGTTACCTTTTAAGATCTCTAAGAGTTGATGTCACTGGAGCAAACTCCCTCAGCCGTGAGGCCCTCTCCAACCCCAAGAGAAAGGTCAGCAGACAACAAATGATATGGCAGAAGTGGCACTGTTGGTAGGAGGGGCAAGTCTTCTGTGGCTGTGCTGCTCACATTGGCCCCCAACACCCAGTGAGGTGAAGGCAGTGCCCTTAGGGTTATCAGCAAAGGCAAGTTACGAGAAGGAGCTTGGAGTTCGGTTAACAACTCCCCCCAAAGGCATGGAATTAAATACCACTTTGTCACCCCTGCTCACCTCCACTGAGGTCCCCAAGAGGCATAGCTCCATTCTGGAAGGATTTGGAACCAGTCGTTTTAGAGACCACCTTTACATCAGAAATTTTGATGGATACTCTAATTTTTAGGGGCAGGCAGTTATTTTTATTTAAGGACAGGTGAAAAATCAGCTGGCCTGTCACCAACTAGTTTAGGTATTGTCATGGGTTAAATGGTGTCCTCCAAAAAAGATATCCTGAAGCCCTCACTCCTAGGACCTAAGAATGTGAGCTTATTTGGAACTAGGTCTTCATAGAGTTCATCAAATTGATGTGAGACCATTAATGTGGACCCTGATCCAATATGATCAGTGCATTTACAGAAATTGGAACTTGAATATGGAGACAGGCTTGGAGGGAGGATGATGTGAAATGACGGGGACAGTGCCACGTCAAGACGAAGGCAGAGATTGTAACCATAGAAAAATAATTCCATACTGACCAAAACAAGTTACTGGAGATATTTCTATTCTCTGATATTGCACAATCGGTGGGTGGCATCAGGAAGATAGAACTTTAAGCCCTTTCCAGGGTCACAATCCAATGATTGTACCATGTTTAAACAGGATACAAAGGCCAGCCTGTGAACACGAGGCACCTTTAGTTCTGTGAGTGTGGTAAGAAAGTGCTTCCTTTATTAAACAGAGAACCTGCCACCGTGTAGGGCCTGCCCCTTTGTCCCTGACTTGTTTCTTCAGCTTTTCTGCCTTCAAAAGTTACGTCTGCTTTTACAGATAATCATATTTACTTAGCTGGCTTCCTAGGATGAAGCAAAAAAAAAAAAAAAAAGAAATTATTGCAAATTTTTAGTCTTAAGCTAACTCTTGATATTGCTGTCATAACCCTAGTAAATAGTCTTCCTGTGATGGTGTTAGGAAAAATTTCAACCATTGTGTAGCAGCTACAATTGTCTTCCTACCTCCACTACCTTTTAAACAAATTCTTGTTTTGAGTGTTCCAGCATCTGCTGGAGACAAACTGCCCTGCTGACTCATTCAGATGGACACTCGGTCAGTGGTACTTGCCGTCAGTTGTGTATGTCTTTGAATACTCTGTTTTTATCACATTTAAGAGCTAAGCTGGTTAACACAGAGGAAATATTAAAGGTAATTTTTTTTCATTAAAGTAAGACACCAGATAACTCACGTGCTATTTTTTTTTTCCACTGAAACACTAAAGTGAAAGCAGTCAATGAAGTCTTATTGAGGAAGAAATAGGAAGGAAATTGATTTAAAAACAAACAGATGCTGGTGATATTATCTCTGGGCAGCTGGGAATGTGGTCCACTTTAGTCTCTCATCTTTTTCACCTTCTACTGAAGTACCACCCACTTTCCCCCCCTTCATTTCAGCCTGTCTCCCAATATACCATCTGTCCACCTCATCTGAGAAAGCTCACAGACAAAGAAGGAAATAGGGTAATATAAAGGAGACCAAATCACTCTGCAGGATTATACAGAGATCAGATGCCCCACTGCTTTGCAACTGTGAGTTTCAAACTACCCCCCTCTTCCCCACCAGTTTAGTTTTTAGATAAATATAATGCCCACAGCTGAAGTCAGTAACCCTGGAATAATGGTCTCCACAATTCTGAGAGCACAGACTGCAGATTAGAAACTCAACTCAACGTGACTGCAATGCAGAGAAAAATAACTAACTCTGTACACACAAAGGTCAAAAAATTGTCAGGGATTGTAAGGATTTCTTGACTATTCAGACTTCCCTCCTCCTCTTTTGGGGGTAGGTGAGGGAGTGGCCCCATCGTAGGGCAGGAGGCTGTGGCACCTGCGCTATCAGCTGTCAGGCTGACGGCCACCTGTGGTCATCCCCTGCCTTCAGCGGCCTCGGCTCCTGCTTCATCCCACCTGTTTTTACTTCCTCATATTTTTATTGTTATTCATCCCACCCCATCTAAACAGAATTTTTCACGATTTAATTTTTCTAATTGGGGCAAGATTAATCCACCCTGACCTGGAACCTCCTTTATGTATTTCCTCAACAGAATGACTGGCTGGGAAGGGTGGGGCTCTCCCCTTAGCTCCGCAGCCCCTCCCCTCTAAGGCTTTGGCACAGCGTTTGACACGCTTCTTCCCTCCTACGAAACTTATCTGTCTGTGGATCTAGCCATAAATAAGCAAAGGAGAGGCTCTTTTCTTAAATGTCTAACGTCTGGAATTACGCCTCTTAGAGCCACATTTACATTCGCAATCCTGACATCACACTGAGCATTCATCTTTAGGTCTTCCTCGGAGTCAGTGCAGTCTCCGATGCCCTCCTGGGGTCCGGAGGTGACCAGGCTGACCTGCCCTCCTTGTACTCTCTACCTACAAATTTCATTTTCCTTTTTTACATTAATATTTAGTTCTGGCAGATAAAATAGCCTTATCACAAACATATTTGTAAAATGTTGCCTAGCTTCCTATTTTTTGTTTTACTTTGAATTTGAGCAATGCTTTTTTTTTTTTTTTTTTTTTTTAAATAGAATCTCCTTTCTTAGAGTCTCTTATAAATGCATCAATAACGTCAGGCTTGGGAGACACAACTTCTCAATGTCCGTGATCTGTTTGTGAAATGATAGAGGAATCCGTAATGTTCTTTATCAGGGTATTGAAGTAGAGAGCACAGAGGGAGACATTTAGCAAACAGTGACAATTAGAGAAACAAAGAGGAGGGTAAGAAAGGAATCCCTTCAGGCTGGGAATTAACTGAACCTAAGAAGTCACCAGAACCCCAATGTCAGCCCTTCCCAGACCCCAGCTTTCATCATAGCCAAATCTCTCTTTCCTGACAGTAAACTCAAGGCAGACAGAATAGGGGTTCTTTTTCTCAGAATTGCTTGGTTTTGGTTGAAAAAAAAAAAAAAAAAAAAACTACTGACACATTTGGTGCTGCTCATTCATAAGGAAATTGCCCACCTGATGTTTAGGTGTCTTTTGAAATCTATACACACTCTCCCCACTTGCTGTGCTTAATTTCAGAACCCAGAGGTGTCATGAAGGAAAAAACAGCAACCTTTGTTTTCCCCCCCAGGCGCAACATGTTGCACCCGGTTTTTGTTTCTAGGAAAAGAAAATCTCCATTATATTCTTAGCCTGAACTGCCAGTCCTCAGCCTTCCTTGAACCTGCCTTCTTTTGTGTGCTGGGGCTGGACACAACAATGCTGTGGCTCACTGGACAAGATTTTGTTTTATGTATTTTAAAGTCCTTCATGAAGACATCAGGCCACTTGCTGTAACTGATGGTTTTCATTCCCACTGTAATAAAGGAACATTCCTGAGGCAGATGTTTCCATCAGGGATGGCAAACAGCATGAGTTTCAGAGGCTTAGTTATATCTGAGCTTTCAAAGCTTGCCTGTGTCACTGGTATTTGAAAACAAGATTGGAAATCTGAATTATATATATTTTATACTTCTTGACAGCCTGAAATTCATACGCTCAATTTTTCTATTTTTAAACATATCAGAGACTAGAGTCATGAAACACACACATATGCACACAAAATAAAAAGCAAGCTTTGTTGAGCTTACTGAGATGTGATAAGCATTTTAGCTGTGGAATTTGTTTTCTTCCTTTACTTGTTCAACATAGGAGAAATTTAGACTCAGAGAGACCATCTTTGATGTATAACAAATGACATTTAGGTTTCTTCTGTCTGCAAACTAAAAAACACAAGGCTGGAAACCATGTGAGGGTCCATGCAGAGTCTCAGAACAGGGGACCTCACTGTTCCTCCACCAGGCCCCCGGCTGTCCTTGTCCTGCCAAGAATATGCTCCAGGGTTCCATTATCTCTACAGTTATCAGCTAGTCTTTTCCTCCCTTTTATTCCTAAACTTCCTGAGTTATTTCCACTTCCTGCCTTGACTTCCCCACTTCCCACAGCATACTGTTTCTTTTACCAATATGATGTTTCTTTTTTTGTTGTTCCTTATGGTTTATATTTGTCTTGAATTTTATTTTGTCACATACTAAAGTTGCTGTCCTCCATAATTGCTGGATATATCTGTATTTCACATTCCCTCATTTCCAACTTTCCTAATGTTCTTTTTGTAAAAGTACCTCTCTTTTCGACAGTTTGTTCCTGAAATTTATTTTCAAGTCCAATCTGAGAGCTGCTGTGTTTTCAGAAGGAGCTTAACACATTGTGTTTATTATTATAATAATGTTTATTTCTGATCATCTTAACTTCATATTTTATATTTATTAGACTTTATTATTTTTTCTTTTCCTGAAGCCTTGCATGGATAGATCAATTGTTTTTCTTTTGTTTTGAAAGTTATACAATCCATTTTTTCATTCTGACATTTGTGCCTAATTACTTTAGATTCATTTTATTTTTTAATCACATCAATCAGTCAATTTATCCTATTTCTTTCCTATGTCACATTATCATCTCCTTTGGTGTCTCCATCAACCTCGCTCCTGGTGTTATTATTTGAAATGCAAGCTCAAGTTCGTTATACGCGTTCATGTTCCTCCCTCCCTCCCTTTCTTTCTTTCTTTTTATATACCTTATTTATTTTTGGTTTGCCTAATTTGATCCTTGATTTTTAGATAATATATTTTCTAAGTTATTTGGTCTCTTTAAATCCCCATATCTCTTACAGCATCTTTTTGGATTGATTTCTCTTAGCCTTTAAAACATTTTTTCATTAATTATTTTATTTTAATAGATTTAGAACCTGTAAATTGAATCTACTCCATTTGTTGTGTAGCAGTGGGGCCTGGGGCTTTTGCAGTACCCATCACTCAAGTAGTGCATGCTTTATCCCACAGGTAATTTTTCATCCCTCACCACTCCCATTTTGAGTCTGCAGTGTCCATTCTCCCACTCTGTGTGCTCTTATGCAGCCAGAGTTTAGCTGCCATTTGTGAGAACTTGCTAGATTTATTTTCTGTTTCTGAATTATTTCAGTTTGGGTAATGTCCTCTACTTCCAACCAAGTTGCTGCAAAAGCCATTATTTCATTCTTTCTTGTTGCTGAATAGTACTCCATGTGATAGATACACTGCATTTTCCTAATCCACTCATCAGTTGATGGGCACCTAGGGTGATTCCATAGCTTTGCAATTATGAATTGTCCTGCAATAAAAAAATGAGTGCAGATGTCTTGTTGATATAATGATGTTTTGTTCCCTGCTCTGGGTAGATACCCAGTAGTGGGATTACAGGCTCAAGTGCTCATTTATTTTTAGCTCTTTGAATAATGTTCATAGAGGTTGTCCTAATTTACATTCCTAAAGTGTTTCTTTTTCTCCACATTTGCTCTGTTTATTGTTTTTATTTTTTATTTTTTAATAATGACCATTCTGAATTACAGTAAGATGGTATCTCATTGATGTTTTAATGTGCATTTTCCTAATGATTAGTGATGTTGAGCATTTTTTCAACTTTTTTTTTTTTTGGCCCTTTGTATATCTTCTGTTGAAAAATGCTTGTTTCTGTTTTGCATAGAAAGATTCTGGATATTAATCCCTTGTTGGATACATAGTTTGCAAATATTTTCTCCCATTCTGTACACTTTCTATATACTCTTGATTATTTCTTTTGCTGTGAAGAAACTTTCTAGGTCAGTTGTTCTCAACCTTCGTAATGCTACGACCCTTTAATATAGTTCCTCATATTGTGGTGACCCCCTAACCATAAAATTATTCCCATTGCTACTTTATAACTGTAATTTTGCTACTGTTATGAATTTTAATGTAAATACCTGATATGTAGGATGTGTTTTCATTGTTACAAAGGGGTTGCAACCCATAGGTTGAGAACCACTGTTCTGGGTTAATTAAGTCTTACTTGTCTGTTTTTGTTTTTATTACATTTGTTTTTATAGTCTTAGTTATAAACACTTAGCCCAGGCAATGGACAGAAGAGTTTTTCTGGGTTTTCTCCAGGATTTTTATTGTTTTAGGTCTTACATTTAAGTCTTTAATACATTCTGAGTTAATTTTTGTATATGATGAGATCAAGAAATCTAGTTTTATTCTTCTACATACGGAAATTCAATTTTCCTAGGAACATTTCTTGAAAAGGGTGTCCGTAGCACAGTTTATGTTCTTGTTGGCTATGTTAAAGATCAGTTGGCTGTAAGTATGTGGCTTTATTTCTGAGTTTTCTATTCTGACCCATTGATCTATGTGTCTATATGTATGTTAGTACCATACTGTTTTGGTTACTGTAGCCTCATAGTATAATTTAAGGTCAGGCAATATGATGCTTCTGGCTTTGATCTTTTTGCTTAGGATAACTTTGGCTATTCAAGCTCTTTTTTTTGGTTCCATATGAATTTTAGAACTTTTTTTTCTAAGTCTGTGCAAAACAACATTGATATTTCGATTGGATTTGCATTGAATCTGTAGACCATACTTCTTTGGAAAGCATAGTCATTTTAACAATATTGATTCTTCCAGTCTATGAATATGGACTATTTTTCTAGTTGTTTGTGTCATCTATGATTTCTTTCATTACTGTCATGTAGATTTCCTTATAGAGACCTTATATCTCCTTGGTTAAATTTATTCCTAGGTAACTCACTTGATCTGGCCTCAAATAATTTTTTTCTTTACCCAAAGGTAAAGGAAATATGGAAAGGAAGACATTTTGATGACATAGGACATCAAGGGTAATACAACAACAGCTCTGATGGACATTTCAGAAAAAGAGTTCCAAAATTTATTTGAAGGGTAGACTAGGCACTGGAGTTGGGCTGTAGCTTTCCAAGGGGAGTACAGTACCTTATTAATTAATTAATTAATTATTATTATTATTATTTTTTTTTTTTGGAGTTTTTGGCCCAGGCTGGGTTTGAACCTGCCACCTCTAGTATATGGGGCCAGCGCCCTACTCCTTTGAGCCACAGGTGCCACCTGGTAGTGGAGTACTTTAAAGGTGATCATAGTGATATTCAGCAATGAGGTATGTAGCACTTTTTCTAGGATGAGTTTGCAGACAATTGTCAGATCTTATACATTGATTTTATAACCTGAAACTTTACTGAATTCATTTGTCAAATCTAGGGGTCTTTTGGAAGAGTTCTTAGGGTTTTCTATGGGTAGGATCAATATCGTCAGCAAACAGAGATAACATGACTTCCTCTTTTCCAGTTTGTATGTCTTTTATTTCTTTCTCTCCCCTGATCGCTTTGGCTAGGACTTCAGTACTGTGTTGAATAGAAATGGTGAAAGTGGGCATCTTTGTCTTACTCTAGTTATCAGGGGAAGTGCTTTAACCTTCCCATTTACTATGATGTTGGCTAAGGGTTTTTCAAATATGGCTTTTATTATCTTGAGGTATATTACTCCTAGTTATTTGGAGTTATATATAACTCCTAGTTATTACTCCAAGTTATTTGAGAGTTTTTATCATGGAGGCATAATGGATTTTATAAAATGCTTTATCATCATTTGTTTTTTGTTTTTAATTCTGTTTTTGTGGTGAATCACACTTATTGACTTGCATATGTTGAACCATCCTTGCATTCCTAGGATGAAATCCACTTCATTGTGGTAAATTATCCTTTTGATGTGCTTTTGCATTTGATTTGCTAGGATTTTGTTGAGGATGTTTGCATTTATGTTCAGGAGAAATATTGGTCTAGTTTTCTTTTTTGTTGCAGTCTTTCCTGGCTTTCATAGCAGGGTGATTATGGCTTTGTAAAATGAGTTAGGAATGATTCCCTCCTTCTTGATATTTTGGAAAAGTTTTATTAGAATTAGCACCAGTTCTTTGCATGCATGATAAAATTTGGCTGTTAATCCAGCGGGTCCAGAAATATTTTGTGTTGGGAGACTTTTTATTACTGATTGACTCTCACTGTTTGTTATTGGTCTACTCAGGAGTTCTGTTTCTTTCTGGCTTAGTCTTGGGAGGTTGTATATTTTCAGAAATTCATTCATTTCCTCTAGGATTTCTAGTTTGGGAGCACATAGTTGTTCATAATATTCTCTGATGATCTTCCATATATATATATTTTTTTTTTGGTGTCAGTTGTGATGTCTCTTTCTTCATTTCTGACTGTGTTTATTTAGATCTTCTCTCTTTGTTCTTGGTTAGTCTATCTAGTGTTTCACTGAGTTTGTTTGGACAATAGATTTTTCATTTCACTCATCCTTTTTATTGGAGTTTATTTCCTTCCTTTCTTCCTTCTTTCCTTCCTTTTTGAGACAGAATCTCACTCTATAACCCAGGGTAGAGAGCTGTGGCATCACAGATCACAGCAATCTCAAACTTCTGGACTCAAGCAATCCTCCTGCCTCAGCCTCCTGAGTAGCTGAGACTCTAGGTGCCTGTCATGATGCCTGGATAGTTTTTGTATTATTTTAATTTCAGGTTAATGTGAGGGTACAAACAGCTAGGTTATAATATTTGCATTTATTATGTAGAGTTCCTCTTACAGTAGTGTCCCACACCCAAGAGGTGGGCCAAATACCCTTTCATTGTGCCCATTAAGAAGTAATCCCCTCCCTTCTTCCTCTCTATTCCCCTCATTTCCCCTCCCCTCTCCCACTTCTCACATTATGTCTTTCCCCAACTTGAATTGAATTGAATTTTTCTCTTATGTGCACAAAGTATTAGATCATCTAGAGGCTTCATATTAGTATTGAGTACATTGACTATTTGCTATTTTTGATGGGGATGGGATCTTGCTCTAGCTCATACTGGTCTTGAACTCCTGAGCTCAAGCAATCTACCTGCCTTGGTCTCCCAGAGTGGTAGGATTATAGGTGTGAGCCACCATGCCTGGCCATCTATTTCACTTAGTTCTTTTCTAATCTTGTTATTTCTTTTCTTCTGCTAATTCTGGGTTTGGTTTGTTCCTGGTTTTCTAGTTCTACAGGTGTGGTATTAGATTATGAATTTGTGATCTTTCTACTTTTTTGATGTAGACATGTAATGCTATCAACTTCCCTCTTAACACTACTTTTATTGTATACCACAATGGTTATGCTATGTTGTGTTTTCATTTTATTCATTTCAAATATTTTCTTAATTTCTGCCTTTATTTCTTCTTTAACCCAGTGATCATTCTGGAGTATGTTGTTTATTTTTTACCCTTGTGTTTTATTTATTTATTTAGTTGTTGTTGCTTTCCTTTTTCTTTTTAATTATTATGGTACATAGTAGTTGTATATCTTTATAGGGTATATGTTTTGATATAGGCCATATGATGTGACTTAATCAAATAAAGGTAATGGATATCCATAACCTCAGGCATTTATCATTTCTTTGTGTTAGAAAATTTCAATTCCACCCTTTTAGTTATTTAAAAGTACATCATAACTTATTCAGTATAGTCACTTTGTTATCAAATATCATTCATTCTAATAATGTAATTATTAATATATTTTTGCACCCATTAACCAGCCCCACTTTATCCCCTCTTCTCCACTACCCTTATGAACCTCTGATAACCATAATTCTATACTCTGTCTCCAATTGTTTTTAACATTTAGCTCCTACATATGAATGACAACATGCAAAATTTGTCTTTCTGTTGGAGAATATTGTTTAATTTCCATGTATTTGTGGAGTTTCTGGAGTTCTTCTTTGTATTGATATCTAGCTTTATTCTACTCTGATTTGAGAAGATACTTTGTGACTTTAACTTTGCAAAAT
Source organism: Loris lydekkerianus (assembly GCA_963574355.1). Classification (NCBI taxonomy): domain Eukaryota; kingdom Metazoa; phylum Chordata; class Mammalia; order Primates; family Lorisidae; genus Loris; species Loris lydekkerianus. The sequence continues at coordinate 27,746 of CAUYPK010069895.1, read as the reverse complement.
CTGTTAAGACTTGTTTTGTGGTCTAACATGTGATGTTTCATATGCTGATGAAAAGAATGTATATTTTGTAGTTGTTGGGTTGAATAATCAGTAAATATCTGTTGGGTCCATTTTGTCCAATTGGACTTAAAGTCAAATTTAAGTCTAATGTGTCTTTGTTGATTTTCTATCCCAATTATCTGTCTAGTGCTATTATTGCGGTATGAAGGTCCCCATTATTATTGTATGGCTCTCAATCTCTTTGTTTTTGTGAATCTGGGTGCTCCAATGTTGGGTGCATATACATTTAGGATTTTTATATCTTATTCCTGAATTGATCACTTTATCATTATATAATTATCTTCTTTGTCTTTTTTTTTTTTTTTACATTTTTAATTTAAAGTCTGTTTTGTCTGATATAATTATAGTTACTCCTGCTTACTTTTGGGTTCTGTTTGCATAGAATATCTTTTTTCCATTCCTTTACTTTTCATTCTATATGTGTCTTTATGGGTAAGGCAAGTTTCTTCTAAACAACATATAATTGGATCATTTTTCAAATCCATTCTGCCAATCTATAACTTTCAAGTGGAGCATTTAATCCATTTAAGCTCAAGATAAATATTGATATGTGAGGCTTTATTATTGTTATGTTGTTATCTGATTTTTAGTTGTTTTATAGTCTGTCTTTTCTTTTTTCTATTGTGGTTTACTGAACTTCTATCATTTTGCCATTTCATTCTTTTCTCTTCCTCCTTTGCGTGATTGTTTTATAAGACCTATGAGTTTTATATTTGTGTCAGTTTTCATCATAGTGAATACTGACCTTTTATTTCCATGTTTAAGACTCCTTTGAATAAATCACATAAGGCTGGTCTAGTGGCAATGAGTTCTTTCAGTATTTGCTTTTCTGGGAAAGACTTTATTCTTCGTTTATGAAGTTTGGTATGGCAAAATGTAAAATTTTGGGCTGGCAGTTTCTTTTTTCTTTCAATGCCTTGAAAATGTTGTTTCATTCTCTTTGGGCTTGTAAAGTTTCTGATGTAAATCATGAAGTTTCCTTTATAGATGACTAGATGCATTTCTCTTGCTTTTAAAAAATTCTATCTTTTGCTTTGACTTTAGTCATTCTGATTATAATATGCCATAGTGACATCTTTTCTAAAATGTTTTTTTCCTGGGGATCATTGGCCCTCCTCTATTTGAATATCTAATTCTCTTGGGAGTTATTGGACCTTTTAATCTACTATTTCCTTAAATAGTTTTTCTAAACTTTTTGATCTCTGATCCTTCTCAGAAATATTGATAATTCATAAGTTTGGTTGCTTATGTAGTCCCAGACATTTCTAATGATTTGCTCATTGTTTTTAATTTTTTTTTCCATATTTTTGTCTGATTGGATTATTCCTGAAGACTTGTCTTTAAGTTCTGAGTTTCTTTCTTCTCCTTGGTCTAGTTTATGTTTAAAGATTTCAAATGTGTTTTATATTTCCTTCAATAAATTAAAAACATTTAAAATTTCTCTGTTTTTTAAGTGATGTTTCTCCCTGTAGCAAAGTTCTGATTCATATTCTGAAATTATTTTCTGATTTCTTTTGTTGGTTTCAGATTTCTCTTCCAAATCAGTGAGCTTCTTTAGAATCAATATTTGGAATTTTTTATCTGTCATTATGAGAAATTCTTTTTGATTAGGATCTGTTGCTAGACAATTGCTGTGATCATTGTTGGTGTCATATTATCTTGCCTTTTAATGATTCCTCTCCTATTGATATCTGTGCATCTGATGTGTCAGTCATTTAGTCCAAGTTTTTGAAATTGTTTTCAAAGAGTAGAATCTTTTTCCAAAAGATGTGTGTGTGTGTGTGTGTGTGTGTGTGTGTGTGTGTGTGTGTGTGTGTTGTTGGTTGAGTAGGACTGTGGTCCCCAATCCCTGGTCTGTTGACCCATATTTGTTGATGGCCTCTTAGGAACCAGGCCTCACAGAAGAAGGTGAGTGGTGGGCAAGTTATTGATGCTTTGTCTGTATTTACATCCACTTCTTATCACTCACATCACCACCTGATGAGCTTCACTTCCTGTCATATCAGCAGCAGCATTAGATTCTCAGAGGAGCATAAACCCTACTGTTAATTGCATAGGCTAGAGATCTAGGATGCACATGCCTATGAGAATCTAATGCCTGATGATCTGAGGTGGAGCTGAGGTGGTGATGCCAGTGCTGGGGACTGGCTATAAATACAGATTATCATTAGCAGAGAAGCTTGGATGCACAGAGATCATAATAAATCAATTGCTTTCAGACTCATATCAAAACCATATCCATGAGTGACAAGTGACAATTAAGCTGCATCTGGTGGCAGGGCTTATAGGCAATTGAGTTAATGTATTTCAATTGTACAGCTGTATCTGGTGGTATGCTTGAAGTCAGACTGACTCTTATTTTAGTCCATGCATAGCCTGCCCATTATTTTATTTCCTACTTCCATCTGCACCTCTTTCCCATACTATATGCTTGTCTCAGTCACAGTTCAGGTAAACCCACAAGATAACTCTAGTGAAAATGAGGAAAAGAAAACAAACATTGCTAGAGAGCTTCTTTGAAAAGGAGAGAAGACTCAATAATGAGATAGCAGAAGACTCAAAGACTGCCACCAAAATAAAAGCTGCATTTAAGAAAAATGCCAAGAATCCTACTTAAATTATGGTTTTATTGCAACAATGGTTCATATTCTATAAGCCTGCTTTGTATAATATATGGCAATGTGAAATCCAATGGAACTATGAAAATTTGAAAAGTGTTTAGCAACATGGAGACCAAGCACCCTGCTTAAAAGATAAACCTCTGGAGTTTTTCAAAAGAAAATTTAAACATAAAGAAAGGAAAAAACTATTGAAGACCACTACTTCATCAAATATGTCTGCACTAAGAGCATCATTCTTAGTGGGTAATCACATTGCTAAAGCTAAAAAGTCCTTTACTGTTGGGGAAGAGTTGATCCTACCAGCTGCTAAAGACATTTGCCATGAACTTGTAGGAGTGGCCGCAGTTCAAAACATGGCATGTGTTCCTCTTTCAGCTAGCACCATAACTAGATGAATTGGTGAAGTAGCAGAGGTTACTGAGTTGCAAGTATTAGAAAGGATTACTGAGTCACTATAGTACACAAAGTCTACTGATGTTGACAACAAAGCAACAATGCTTGTTTTTTTGCAATGTATTTTTCAGGGGGATGTGCATGAGAATATGTTATACATACTTTTGTTGCCAATCAATACCACAGCTGGAGAATCATTTAAGTCATTCAATGATTTTATATCTGAAAAATGGAATTGGTTATTTTATGTCAATATATGCAGGTGTATAGATTGGTTGCCATGACTGGGCATTTTATGATTTCATTTTCAGGTCAAGGAGGTTGCTTTTGAATGGAGTCTATACATTGTGTCATCCATAGGGAAGTGCTGGCTAGCCAAAAAATGTCACTTGAAGTAAACAACATTTCATAGAATGTGATTAAAATTATCAACCACATTAAAATATATATTATTAATTCACATCTGTTCATACAGCTCTGTGAGAAGATGGATACAGAGCACATATGTCTTCTCTTATACAAAGAAATGAGATGGCTTTCTAAAGGTAGATCACTGGCCAGAGATTCTGAGTTACGAGAGCTGCTCTGGTGATTTCTTTTACTGCAGTACATTTCAGTGATACTGAATGGGTTGTAAGACTTGCTTACTTGTATGACATATCCAACATGCTCAATGAACTCAATATGTCACTTTAGGGGAGAACAACAACTGTGTTCAATCCAGCAGATAAAGTAGCTGAATTCAAAGCCAAACTGGAATTATGGAGGTGACAAGTGAACATTGGGATTTCTGATTTGTTTCAAACATTACCAGAGGTTTTGAGAGAGACTGAGCCTGGCCTTCATCTTTCCAGCTGGTGCATGATCACCTACCTCAGCTTTCAGAAGAGTTTGAACATTACTTCTCAACTACAAAAGACCCCCAAGTGGGGAAAGAATGGATCCACAACTCATTTGTGAATATGCCAGGTGAATCAACTTTGTCCAGGCTAGAAGAGGATCAACTAATTGAGATGACAGATGACAGTGGCCTTAAAAGTATGTTTGAGATAACTTCACATCTCTAGATAAAAGTCAAGGCAGAATATCCCAAGATTTACACACACACACACACACACACACACAAACAAAACCAAAACAATATAAAACAACAACAACAACAAAAAAAAAAAACAAAAAAAAAACCTGAAAAGTCTGCTTTCATTTCCAATACCCTATCTTTGTGAAGCAGGGTTTTCTGAGGTTACAGCAAGCAGAACCAGATGATGGAATAGACTGGACATAAGCAACACACTTTGAGTGTCATTGTCTCCCATCATCCCCAGAGAGGAACATCTAGCTGCAGAAAAACAAGCTCAGGGCTCCCACTGATTCTGCATTATGATGAGTCATATACTTATTTAATTATATATTATGATGTACTGAAATAAAATGTACAATAAATGTAATTGTAGTTGAATCATCCCCAAACCATCCTCCCAATCTGCTGGTCCATGGAGAAACTATCTTCCACAAAACTGGTCCCTGGGGTGCCAAAAAGATTAGGGACTACTGAAGTAGGACAGCTTTGCTGTTGGGTGCCTCATTAGTATAATCTTTTCATGATTTCAGCAGTACACAGGTCAATGATTTCTGTGATTTTCTTGATTTCTCCAGAAAAAAATTATTAGTTGAGGCTGTGATGAAGTTTCATTGAAGAACTGAATAGCATCTGAGCCAGTCTTTAGCCCTTCTAGATGGAGGATTTAGGGCCACAGAACACTTATGCTGACAGTGTTGTTAGTATGTCCTAGGGACCAATTCTTGGACCTGCAAGTGGATTGGCTCAGAACTTAGTAGTTAGAGCAGAGGGTTGGGTTTTCTGAGGTTACAGCAAGGTTCTCAGGCTTCTGAACAGTTAGTGTGATATGGGAGGTGGCAGTAGTTATGGTGTGACCACCTACTAGGGTCCCTCTTAGTGGGGTCCCTCTTCCTCCTGTCTTCTAGGATTAGTTACAGAATTTTATCATTTGGCACCACTTGTAATAATGAGTCTATTTAGTTCATCTATTGTCTTTTTTACTTTACCTATTACATTTTTATACCTGTATTTTTATGTTCACCTTTATGACTTCTTGTCACTAATTTTTATTACCAACATCCCTCCATATCTTATGAGAATAAAGATTATGTTTAACTTACATTTTTGATTTACCTGTTTTGTTATTTTATTGGTATGGAAGAATTTGCTCAGTGTACTGTTTTTCTTTTATATTGGCTATAATTTTCTAGCATTTAATTATTTTTGCTTGTGAGCTTTCCCTTCCTTCCTCTGATGTTATCAGCTTTCTTTTAGGTAATATGTCTCAGTATTTGTCACTGCTGCTGTAGTCCAAGCCCTAGCATTTGTCCCTCCTGTTGGGTTGAGAAGGAAGAAATGGATGTACTCCTGGAGAAAGAGCTGTAGATACCCAGTACTTATACTGGGTACTATCTTATCTGGTGATCATATCTTGCATGGAATGTATAAAAAGCACAACATGGCATTATAATCCACTGTTATTATAATCTGCTAGCACTGGAGATATGAATGGGGGAGGAAACGGGAATGCTGGAAGTCCCACAGACAACTTTTTCCATAAGCTCCCCACCTGAAGAAGGTTGATCTGATGTTGGTTCTTTGCAATAGCAGCACTAAGAGCTGCTGTTGTTGCTGGCTGTGTCTCAGTGGGAATGACACTGGGACCTACCCCAGGCCATGTGTAATTCAAAGAAGAATAGAATTCAAAAGCTTGCCTGTGGTCCATTTTCTTCATCCACTAGGGTATTTCTCTGTTCCAAATGGATACCCTAATGCCTTGTGGCTCTCAGACATTTCTCATATAATCTGTGATTAATTTGTAGGCTCCACTTTATTTCGTTGTTCTGGTCCCACTGCTATATGCTTTAATAGCACTTATCCTATGTCTTTAGGCACTTCTGAGTCACTGCCAGGACAAAGTAGGTACTTCATAATGGTTGTCAAATATATCAAAGATAAAATTGGCAATATTGTGTATGGCTATGGAAAAAGATTGGGCGATACTTAAGGTGAAGAATATTCCAGTGCTTGCCAAGTCCAAATCATTATTACTGGTCTAGTTCTGTGATAAGAATGCCAAAGCCTTGTTAAGTCTTCCATGGCCATGGAAAATACTACAATTCATCATTACCAATAAAAAGTAATGATATTTGCCTGTTTCATTGTTCTTTCTTCCTTTCTCAAGTCACAGCCTCCTTCTATTATTTCTTTTCTAATTAGAGAAATTACTTTAGCCATTTGGTCTGGATAAGTCTTCTGGAAACACAATCTTTTAGTTTTTCTTATCTAAAAATGTCTCAATCTTCGCTTAAGTCCTGAAAAATAACCTTTCTGGGTATAGAATTCAGTGTTGATTGTTCTTTTCTTTCAGCACTTGAAAAATGCTATGCTAATTCTTTCTGGGGAAATCAGAGTACTAAATAAATAGTCCCTCTGCTTTCCATCTTGTTGATGCAAGGTAGAGGTGGAGGCTTAACTCCCTGGTGCTTCTGGATGACTAGTAGATGAGAGAGTAGAGTATTAATCAGCTCTGCCTTGTACTACCTCATTCCACCTTACTGAGCTATGGGAGGCAGAGGGTGTCTCTGTGTGTAGAGGCTCAACGGTTAACCTTCCTGACACTATCCTTGTATAGGAATTGGCGAAACACTTATGTCCATGAAGTAACCATTGGCATTTTGCTGTATCCTCTCTTGGCCTGCCTGCCTGCCTTACGATCAATTTTGTGCAGATTAATACATCTCTGTGAAAGTATAGAAAAGGTGAAAACAACACTTCTCAAGTCTCATTAGGAAAGACTAAATTGAATAGATGAAACAACAAACTGACTTGCCTTCTCTCTTATGCAGAGGTAGATCTAGGCAAAGTGGTTAATTGACATGTCTTTTCTATTGCTTTTTAGTATCTCTTTGTTTGCCACAGGGTACTCAGGCTGTCCTCTGAATCCTCCAGGCATTTCTCCAAAGATCTTTATCAAAATTCAGTTGCTCCTCTCATTTGAAGGCTTTCTGTGCTGTTAATTTTATTTTACAATGTCATGCATTTATTTGATAAGAATTTTTATGTATTAAGTTTTCTTTTTATGGTTTCATTTTTTCAGGTCCTTGCTATATAAATGACTGGCAAACTTAATAAACTGAGAGGGTGAAGGAAGAAAAATTTTGAACATATTACCCTTTTAGGGAACAATTGGAAAGAGGAAAGAAAGAAGTTATAGGATTTAATTTGTTAGTGTAGTTGCATTTAAACAGAAGCCTTAAATACATTAAACAGAGTTATTGATATTAATAACACTTAAAGCACCGAGTTGGGACAGAGGCAGAGGTACTTGAGTTAAGAGATCTTCAGAGGTTCTTAAATAATATATTTGTACTAACTGGTAGACTGGCCCAATTTCTTTAATTTGCACAGAGAATCAACAGCTGTCTCTTAGGTTTTTAATTAAGTAGTGTGTACCATTTGTACCCTTCTGTGTCTTATTGATTTGATCTTGTTTCTTAGCTATTCTAGCTCTCAGATAAAAGCAATTTTTTTTTCCAGAATGTAATTCTATCTTCCAGCCTAAAATTTTAGATGAGGGATTTTAGGTTTTGTTGTTGTCATGATTTATTATTGATGTTTGATTTTTAAAAACCTATTATTTGGTTTCTACAGAATAAAAATTTAAGATTTTCAAAAGAAATAAAGCCCCTGATACATCATGGTCATGTATCAGGGGCTTTTCTTCCTCCATCAGGATGGATGCCTGATTATTCTTCCATTATATCTCTCTGTAAGTAGCATGGCTATGAGGCTAAATGCTCGTTAGGAATTGGTATTGCTCTATGTAACTGTACATGGAAATACTCTTCAAACAAGGACATAAATAAAGAGACAGCAAAATACCTGATAATAAGTTAACCTACATAGTACAGTTTAGTATAGTACCACATCACAAATTATAGCTTACATATAAAGTTGGGTTTTGATACCAATGTTCAATTCTGCTTGGCTAAGAATGAGGGAAAAACATTTAGTCAAGGGAAAATAGGAAAAAAGAACTCATTGGGTGTCCTGCATAACAAGAATATAGTATTTGGGGGTTCATGTTGATTAATTTTTGGGTTACCATGCTTATTTTAGAACTAGCACGGCTCTTACCCTTCCTTTTTACTTTTATTCAGATTTCATTATGAGTCTTTCATTATAACTTTTTCTTTGCCCTTCTTAAAAATGCATTGTACTTAATGAAAATAATAGTAACTTACATCTGCATACTATGTGAATTTGTACTTTCATTTAAAAGTATCTCATAGGACATCGTAAGAGGATTATTTTATATTTGTATAAAAGTATATTATTAAAAACTATATGAATTTGTGGACAGAAGATACGGCCTTTATACTTTTTAAATAAGAGCACATTTAATGTTTATGAATATACATATATTTATAGTATTTTCATGTAATTTACATATTTAATTGTTTTTAGAAGAAGAAATGATGATAATCTCAATTTATTTAACATATTAAATCTTCTAATTGAGTATATTCCATTAAGGGCAGGCTTTATCCAGCCTTCCAGGGCCTGCAAATCACAGAATTAGATGAAAGACTGCACATATACCGTAATGACCAGTCATTGTGTGCCCTAATGAGTAGTCAATGGCATTGAGCACAGGCTGCATCTGTTAAAAATGTCAGATGTATAATGGAATTTCCACTCCTGGAAAAAATGTTAATGATACTATAAAGAAGAAAAAAAGATGGAGAGAGGGGGAAGGAGGGAGGAAAGAGGAAGGAATGAATGAAGGAAGGAAGGAATGAAGGAAGGAAGGAAAAGAAAGAAAAAAAGAAAGAAAAAAGAGAAAGAAGGAAGGAAAGAAAGAAAGAAAAGATGAAAGGAGAGAGGGAGGGCAAGGAAGCATAATCTCAACATGGAGAGGAAGAACACAAATGATTGCACACAAGAAACAAAATATTTTTTCAGAATATATTTACTTGGTTAAAGGGTGAATACAAAAAATATGGTTTCTTCAAGAGTTTTCCCTGCACTTTCTTCTAGTATTTCTATAGTTTCATGTCTTAAGTTTAAATCTTTAATCCAGTGAGAGTTGACCTGGATGAATATTTTATGAGGAGGATCCCCCTGGACAATTGAAGCAACACCAAAAATACATTACTGGGATCTGATCAAACTAAAAAGCTTCTGCACAGCCAAGAACACAGTAAGTAAACCAAGCAGACAGCCCTCAGAATGGGAGAAGATATTTGCAGGTTATGTCTCTGACAAAGGTTTAATAACCAGAATCCACAGAGAACTCAAACATATTAGCAAGAAAAGAACAAGTGATCCCATCTCAGGGTGGGTAAGGAACTTTAAAAGAAACTTCTCTGAAGAAGACAGGTGCACAGCCTACACACACATGAAAAAATGTTCATCATCCTTAATCATCAGAGAAATGCAAATCAAAACTATTTTGAGATATCATCTAACTCCAGTAAGATTAGTCCACATCACAAAATCCCAAAACCATAGATGTTGGTATGGATGTGGAGAAAAGGGAACACTTCTGAACTGCTGGTGGGAATGCAAATTAATACATTCCTTCTGGAAAGATGTTTGGAGAACACTTAGGGATCTAAAAATAGACCTGCCATTCGATCCTACAATTCCTCTACTAGGTATATACCCAGAAGACCAAAAATCACATTATAGCAAAGATATTTGTACCAGAATGTTTATTGGAGCCCAATTCATAATTGCTAAGTCATGGAAAAAGCCTAAGTGCCCATCAACTCACAAATGGATTAATAAATTGTGATATATGTACACCATGGACTATTATGCAGCCTTAACAAAGATAGAGATTTTACCTCTTTCATGTTTACATGGATGGAGCTGGAACATATTCTTCTTAGCAAAGTATCTCAAGAATGGAAGAAAAAGTATCCAATATACTTAGCCCTACTATGAAACTAATTTATAGCTTTCATATGAAACCTGTAACCCAATTATGGCCCAAGAATATGGGGAAAGGGGATTGGGTGAGGAGTGGAGGAAGGAGCATGGGGGGAGGGAGGGTAATTGTTGAAACTACACCTACAGTGCATCTTACAAGGGTATATGTGAAATTTACTAAATGTAGAATATAAATGTCTTAACACAATAACAAAGAAAATTCTGTGAAGGCTATGTTAACTAGTTTGATGAAAATCTTTCAAATTGTATATAAAACCAGCACATTGTACCCCACAATTGCATTAATGTACACAGCTCTGATTTAATAAAGAAAACAAAAAAGAAAAAATTACAGTTTCTTTGAAGAGCTAAAATGAAAAGTGGGCTGGATTTGAATCAAGAATAACAGACTTAAGTGTTAGCTTAGATGGGAAAGATGTAAGATGAGATGAGGGATGTGTGTATGTGCACGTGCATATGAAGTTAAAAAAGGAAATGGCAGAATCACAAACCTCTTGTTTCATGAGATAAAGAATATCTTAGAAAATATTTGCCTTGTATTACTAATTATTTCTAATAATTATTTATCTTATAAACTTATAGAATGATGCAAAGAAAAAAGAGTTGAGGAGAAACGTTAATTAAAAAGAAACTTAAAAAAAAAGAAATAAAACAAGATAGTGGCTCTTAAGGATAAACAGCAGGGGTAAAGCCTATAAACCACATCTATTTCCATAGAAGAATACAGAGAAAATGAGTCTAAGCAATAATACAAAGTCTTACAGAAGAACAGTTTTTAGATGTGAAAAAAGCCCTATCGGCTGGTTATTGAAAAAATCCAAAAAGGCCAATAAAATGTAGAGAAAATAATCTAAAACCAACAAATATAGGGGTAAATTTATAAAAAAAAATGGAATGTTTATTATTAAAAACTTGAAAATGGTTCTATTATAATGTTATTCCAGAAAATAAAAGAATACAAAATTGCATACACAATATCTTAGCCATGTAAAAGCATAATTTAGAAGAAACTACTCCAAAATGTTAACAGCATTTGCCTTTGAGTAGTAGGATGGTGCACGATATTTTTCTCATCTTTCTGAAACCCAGAAGTTAACACAAACCCTAGAGTTTTATTTATTTATTTATTTTTAAAGAGGTCCCAATTCTGTATCCTCAAGTTTTATTGACTAGAGTTAATCACTGTCCCAATAGCCATCCTCGTATGTCCAACTCTTCAGCATCTTTCACTGAGTGTCAAGAAGTATCTCAAACTTAACATATCTGAAACCAAATTAGTAGTCAAACTACTAATTTTCCTTTCTACTGCTCTTTTCCCATTTCCTACATCTTCACTCAATTGCTAAGGTTAAAAACTGAGAAGTTAGTTGCCTGTGCACTCTTTCCCAAGTGGTTCACTGAAATTCCAAAAGCTCTACATTATCTTATCCCACTCCCAGGATTGCTCTTTAAGCATGTTCCCATGGATAATAAGCATAAGTGTCTTGTATGAACATATGAATCAAATCTGTAGGATTGGGAGAAGACACACAAATTTGGGAATTTCAAGGCATTTTCCTAAAGAAAATCCAGAGAAAGATCTCAGCACCCAGCCTAGCTTTGTGTGATCAAGAGAAGCATACAATCTTGAGAATTTCTCCTCAAGAGGGAACAAGATGTGTAGAGTGGTCACATCAATAGAAAATGTCTGAGAGAGCCTTAAAATTCCTATCCGGCCTGATTATTGAAGATATTTTTCTTCTGAAGCCAGTAAATAAAGACCAAAGGAAGTGACTATTTTTTTAAATGTGAAGACAGCAGCACAAGACTTCAACTAACATGAGAAATCGATTAAACATGACACCACCAAGGGAAAGCAATAATATACTAGCAACTGACCCCAAAGACACAGAGATTTATGAATTGTATGAAAAAGAATTCAAAATAATTGTTTTTAGGAAACTCAGGAAACTGTAAGAGAACATAGATTTTTAAGAATCAGAAAAACAATACAAGAACAAAGTGAGAAATTCAATAAGAAAATAGAAATCATAAAAAGCCCCTAGAAATTCTGGAGATGAAGTATACAATGAATTAAATGAAAAATGCAATAGAGAATGTCAGCAGCAGATTTGATCAAGCAGAATTTAAAAAAATATATGAACTCAAGTTAGGATATTTCAAGGTATATGGTCAGGGGAGAAAAAATTTTAAAGGAAATAAGGAGAGCCTTTGGAATTTATGGGACACAAATAGGAGAGCTAACATTTATGTTATGAAAATTTTAAGGGAGAAAAAGAAGAGTAATAAGCAAAAATATTAGTTAGAAAAATAGTGGCTAAGAACTTCCCAAATCTGGATAGAAATACAGACATCTAGGTACATGAAGCTTAAACATATATAAATAGGTTCACCCCAAAGAAGGTTTTAATGAGATATATTATAATCAAACTGTCAAGAATCAGACAAAAAAATTTTGAAAGCAGCAGGAGAATAGATACTTGCTATATATAACGGAACCTCTATGAGGCTACCAGTGGATTTTCCAAGAGAGAGATGGATGATATATTCAAAGAGCTGAAAGAAAAATAACTGCTGAAAAAGAAAAGTTTGCCTAGCAAATGTGTCCCTCATAAATGCCTTATAAGAAATAATAAAGGAAATTCTTCAAGTTGAAATAAAAGAACTCTAATGACTAACATAAAAACATGAAAGTATAAAACTAATTGGTAAAAGTAAGTATATAGTCAAATTTAGATTATTCTAATATGGTAATGGTGGTGTGTAAGTACCTTATAATTCTACTATTGAAGTTAAAAATGTAACAATTTGTTAATGAATACACAATATAAAATGATTTAAATTGGGACATCAGAAACAAAAGAGGAAGAATAAAAGTGTACAGTTTTGTATGCAAGCAAAATTAAGTTGTTTTGAGCTTAAAAAAGCACAAACCTAGTAGAGACACAAAATTTATTTAAAGTATACCAAAACAAAAATGATTAAACCATAAAGGAAGATCACAAGAGAGGTAAAAAAGGGCAAAGAATTGACCAAGTACCCAGAATATAATTAATGAGATGGCAATACAAGTCCTTACCTATCAATAATTACTTTAAATGTAAATGGATTAAATTCTCCCATCAAAAGACATAGGGTGGCTGAATGGATTGAAAGAAAAGACAAAAACAAAACAAAGCCCAACTGCTGTCTATGAGAGTCTCACTTCATTTTTAAGTACATGCATAAACTAAAAGTGAAGGAATAGAAAAAGATAATCCATGTAAACAAAAACAATATGGCAGGGGTAGCTAACAGGACAAAAGACAGTTTAAATAAAAATCTGTGAGAAAATACAAAAAAGGACATTACATGATTATAACAGAGTCAATTCATCAAGAAGGTAAAGAAATTGTAAGTATACACACACACACACACACACACACACACACACACACACACACACACATTTATACATATATTTTCATCATCAGGGCACCTGAAGATTGAATTCAAATATTAGCATCTCTGATGAGAAATATCAAAATGGCAATACAATAATAGTAAGGGACTTAAATAGCCCACTTTTAAACAGCTTATCCAGACAGAAAATAATAAGGAAAAAACACTGGATTTGAACTTCATTTTTAAGCCAAAGGGACATAAGAGGAACATAAAAAACACTCTACTTAATAGCAGAAGAATACACATTTTTCTCAGGTATGCATTGAACATTCTTCAGAATAGATTGTATGTTTGGCTATAACATTTAAAACATTAAAAAAATTAAAATCATATCAAACATATTTTCCAATCACAAAGTATAAAACTAGAATTAGTAATAGGAGGAGTTTAGAAAAATTCACAAATATAGAAAAATCAAACAACATGCTTCTAAACAACCAAAAATGGGTTAAAGAAGAAATAAAAAAAGGAAATCAAAAAGTATTTTGAGACAAATGAAAATGAAAATACAACATATCAAAACTTACAGAATTCAGTAGAAGTAGGTCTGAGGGAAATTTATAATGATAAAAAACTACATAAAAAATAAAGATCTCAAATAAATAACTTTGTTCTTAAAGGAACTAGAAAAATAAGAAATTAAGCCCAAAGTTAGTAAAAGTAAGATTACCAAGATTAGAGCAAATATAAATAAAATAGAGAGGAAAAAAAAAATAGAAAAGATAAAGAACATAAGATTTGGGAGGTTTTGATTTAAAAAAATTTAATCTATTTATTTATTTATTTTTATTTCAAAATGTTAAGGTGATGCAAATGTTTTTGTTACTTGGATGCCTTTTATAAGGCTTAAGTCAGGGCTATTAGTGTGCTTATCACTAGAGTAGTACTCAGTTTACCTGATAGGTAAGTTTTTACCCCAAACTCCACCCACTCTCCCCCCTTTGTTTTCTAATGTCCTTTACATCTCCTTGTGTATGTGTGTGCCCATTTAGCTTGCAACAACTGGAGAATATCTGTGTTGTTTGATTTTCAATTTCTGAGATACTTCAGTTAAGATAATGTTCTTTAACTCCATGCAAGTTGCTGCAAAAGACATCAATTATTTCCTTTTTATAGCTGAGTAACACACTATGTTGTAGTTGTGTCCCTCAAGCAGGAAGTGTGCCACATACTCATGCAATATATCCTTCGGGTGGGGACTTGTCCAGACCCTTTCCTTCTCCCATTTTAATTTAATTTATATTTTCTCTCATGTGAGCATGTACTTACTAGTCCACTAGTTTCAAATTTGTACTGAGTATATGTGATGTTTATTTTTCTATTCTTGTAATACTTCACTTAGGAGAATATTCTCTAAATCAAATCAGGTTGTCAAAAAAGGTAAAAATAATCTATCCTTTTTATAGATAAATAGTATTCTATGTTACACGTTATTTATGTGTTGAAGGGCACTTGGTTTGTTTCCACATCTTTGTGATTGTGCATTCTGCTACTATAAACATTCAAGAGCAAATCTCTTTGTATTCAAATAAAGTGTCTTTTTCTTTGGTTAGGTACCTAGTATTGGGGTTGCAGGATCAAATAATTGTTCTACTTTTAGTTATTGGAGGAATCTCTATACTTATTTTCATAGAGCTGGACTAGATTGCAGTCCCATCAACAGAAGATGAGTGTTCCCTTCTTTCCACACCCACACCAGCATCTGTTGCTTTGGGAGCTTGCAATGTGGGCTATTCTCATTGGGGTTAGGTGATATCTAAAAATAGTTTTGATTTGCATTTCTCTGTATGGTCATTTGATCTTTTACAAAGAAAACAAAAGCATATACCGGGAAAAAGAATCCCTACTCAATAAATTATTCTGGCAGAACTGGTTAGCCACATGTAAAAATCAAAGCTGGACCTGCATCTCTCACTACTTACAAAAATTAACTCATGATGGATGAAAGAAATTCAATCAAAACCATGAGACTATAAAAACCTTAGAAGAGAGTGTGAGAAAAACTTTTAATCTTATTGGCCTAGGGAAAGAATTCATGAAGAGGACTCCCCGGTAATCACAGCAATGACTAAAATAAATAAATGAGACTTTATCAACTTAAAAAGCTTATACACAGCTAAGGATACAAGTAAAGCAAAAAGACAACCTTCAGAATGGGAGAAGATATTTGCATGGTGTGAATCCAACAAAGGACTAATAACAAGAATCTAAAAAGAACTTAAGCAAATCAACCAGAAAAGACAAAGAACTTAAGCAAATCAACCAGAAAAGAGCAAACCCCATTAAAAACTGGGCAAGAGACATAAACAGATACTTCTCTCATAGGACAGACAAATGTCCAACAAGCACATGAAAAAATGCTCATCATCCCTAATTATAAGATTTAGTCTTTTTAAAAAAATTAGAATAATTGACAAACTCTTAAGTAGACTAAGAAAGAAAAGAAAAAAATCCTCAAATAAATAAAATCAGAAAACAAAGAAGAAATATTACAACTGATAACACAGAAATGCAAAGGACAATAAAAGAGTACGATTAACAATTACTGTCAACAAATTGGATAACTTAGAAGAGAAGAATAAATTCCCAGACACATACAAACTACCAAGATTGAATCATGAAGAAATAGAAAATATGATTAAACCAATAATGAGTAAGGAAATTGACTCAGTCATAAAAGCCTTTCATCAAAGAGAAGCTTGGGATCTGATGGCTGAATTCGCTGCTGAATTCTATCAAACCTTTAAAGGAGAACTAATACAAATCCTTCTCAAACTCTTTCAGAAAAATTAAAGAGGAGAAGATACGTCCAAACTCATTTTATGAGGCCAGCATTACCCTGATACCAAACCCAGGCAAGGTTATATTGAAAACAGGGAAAATTTAGGCCAATCTCCCTAATAAACGTAGACACACAAAAAAGTCAACAAAAGTATTAGCAACTTGAATTAAACAGCACATTAAAAAGATCACCCAGCACAGTTAAGTGGCATTTATCTTTGGGATGCAAGAATGGTTCAATATATACAAATTAATAAATGCGATAAATCACACAAACAGAATGCAGAGTAAAAATCACAGTCATCTCTATAGATGCATCAAAAGCATTTGAAAAAATTCAACATCCTTTCATAATAAAAAACAAGTAGATATAAAGGGGATGTAACTCAGCACAGTGAAAGTCATATATAATAAACCCAAAGCTATCATCATACTAAATGGTGAAAAGCTGAGAGCTTCTCCTCTAAGATAAGAAACAAGATAAGGGTGCCCACTGTCACCGTCCAGCCCAGCAATGGAAGTCCTAACCAAAGAATTTAGGCAAGCAAAAGAAATAAAACGAAAGAAGTAAAATTGTTTCTTTTTGCAGAAAATATAATCTTACATAGGGAAAATCCTAACAACTCCACCAAAAAAGGTAAAACTAATGAATAAGTTTTCAGTAAATTTGCAAGATGCAAAATCAATGTCAGTAACATTGTTATAGACTAGCAACATACTATCCAAAAAGGAAAGTAAGAAAACAATCCTATTTACAAGAACACAAAAAATTAAATACTTAGGAATAAATTTAACTAAGAAAGTAAAATATCTGGCTCAGTGCCCATAGAACAGTGGTTACAACGCGAGCCATATACACCAAGGTTGGTGGGTTCAATGTTAGCCTGGGTTAGCTGAACAACAATGACAATGACAACAACAACAAAAATAGCCAGGCATTGTGGCGGGTGCTTGTAGTCCCAGCTACTTGGGAGGCTGAAGCAAGAGAATCACTTAAGCCCAAGAGTGTGAGATTGCTGTGAGCTGTGATGCCTCAGCACTCTATAAAGGGCGACATATGCAACTCTGTCTAAAAAAGAAAAAAAAAAAAAAGAAAGAAAAGAAAGTAAAATGTCTGTCCTCTGAAAACTATAAAACATCAATGAAACAAGTTGCAGAAGACTTTGTAAATGGAGCAAAATTCTGTTCTCCTGCATTGAAAGAATGAATGTTGCCAAATGTCTGTACTACCTCAAGTGATTTACACATTCAATGCAATCTCTGTCAAAATTCCAATGGTATTTTTAATGGAAATAGAAAAAAAAACCTAAAATTTGTGTGGAGTTACAAATACTTTGAATAGCTAAAACAATCTTGAACAAGAAAAATAAAGCTGAAGACATCATACTTTCTGTTCTAAAATTATATTACAAAGCTATAATAATCAAAGCAGTATGGTACTAGCATAAAAACAGAAACATAGATGAATGGAACATAGTAGAAAACCTAGAATTAAACTCATCTATACATGGTCAACCAATGTTGACAAAAATGGCAAGAATACACATAGAGAAAGGATGATTTCTTTAATAAATGATATCAAGAAAACTAGGAATGCACAAATGGTGCTAGGAAAACTGGATATCTAGATTCAGAAATAATGAAACTGGATCCCTATTTACACCATACACAAAAGTCAACCTAAGATGGACTAAAGACTTAAAATGTAAGATCTGAAAGTATAAAACTCATAGAAGAAATCATAGGGGGAAAGCTCCATGATATTCGTCTTGGAAATGATATTTTTCTTTTAAGCTATGACAGCAAAAGCACAGGCATCAAAAGTAAAAACAAAAAAAATGGGACTGCATCGAACTAAAAAGCTGCACAGCAAAGGAAACAATAAAATAAAAAAGACAACCTATGGAATAAGAGAAAATGTTTGCAAACTACATGTCCAATAAAAAGTTAATATCCAAAATACATAAGGAATTCATACAACTCATAGGCAAAAAACAAGCAATTTAATTAAAAAATAGGCAAAGGACTTGAGTAGACATTTTCTTAAAGAAAACATGCAATGCCTAATAGGTATATGAAAAGGTGCTCAACACCACTAATCATCAGGGAAAGGCAGATCAAAACCACAATCAGTTATCACTTCACCCATATTAGGAGGGCTCTTATCAAAAAAGTCAACAGATGACATGTTGGAAAGGTGAAGAGCAAATGAAACCTTTAAATCCTGTTGGTGGGAATATAAACTAGTATAACCATTATGGAAAACAGTACAGATGGTTCCTCAAAAATTAAAAATAGAACTATTCTAACATGTAACAATCTCATTTCTTGCTATATATTCAAAGAAAAAAAATTACCATCCTGAGTAGAGATCTGCACCCATATGTGCACTACAGTATTATGGACAATATTTGTCACAGGATGAGTGGATAAAGAGTTTGTGACAATGTGGGCAAACCTGGGGGACAGTATGCTAAGTGAAATCAGTCAGACATAGAAACACAACTACTGATGATCTCACATGTAGAATCTGAAGAAGCTGAACTCATTGAAACAGAGTAGAGTGGTGCTTGCAGGGAATAGGGATTGGGGGAAAGGAAATGAAGTTTGTCAAAAGGTACAGACTTTCCATTACAAGATGAATAAGCCTTGATGTACAGAATAGTGACTATCACTAAAAATAATGTCTTGTATATTTGAAATTTATTTGGAAAGTGAATGTTGAGCATTCTCACCACACACACACATACACACACACACAAATGTTGACTATGTGAGGTGATATGTACATATGTTCAAATTAGCTTGAGTTGTGGAAATCATTTCATAATGCGTACATATTTGAAAACATCATGTTGTACACCTAAAATAAACACTGTTCTTTTTTTTTTTTTTTTTTATTGTCAAGTATAAATAAATAAATTTTTGGTAAATAATGATAGTATTGAATTTTAACCTCTATAATAAAATAAATATCCACAAATCTGTACTGTTATAAATAATCAAATGAATAAATACATAGGGTAGAAGTGAAAGCTCTTCCTTACAGAATAATTTCAATTAGTAAATATAGAAGGAAAAAAGAGAAAATATGAATAGAAATAGAAAATCAACATGAATTAGGCAAATACCACAGAAACAATTTTTGCAGGTATTATCCACTGACTGAATCTAAAATTACTGGATGAAAGTTTGAAGAGAAACAATATTTAGACCATCTAAAAGTATCACCACAAAGATATATTTTAATGACAAAGGGAAAAGGAGTAACTTTACAGTGAAGAAAGCAGCACACATGACTCACCACTCACCATCTCAGGCTGAATGGCATATCAATGTCATAAGGCACCTGGGTCATGTGCTGAGGACCCACCCTCACTTGTGTGCCTTCTTGCCAGAATTGAAATCATGAGAAAAAGTTAGACAATCCTCAAATTAAGGAACATGTACAAAGTGACTGATGGGTACTTGTCACATTCCAGGTATGGTCAGGAAAGACTCCCACACACCAGAGAAGATTAAAGAAAAATAACATCACTGTTGGGATCCTGGAGCAGAAAAGGGGCATTAGTGGGAAAAAACTGGTGAAATTTGAGGAAGATTGGTAGTTTAGTTAGTATTGATAGTATTACACCAGTGTTAACTTTCTAGTTTTGATAATTGTAGTGTTCAGGAAAGTTGGTTGAGGGGAACATGGGAGTCTGGCATTTTTGCAACTATTATTAATTTTGTCATCTAAAATTAGTTCAAAATAAAATGTGTTAGAAAGGCACTGTATAGTTAGAAAGCTGAGATAATCCACCCATCTATAAATGTGTGTGTTCATACATACGTACATCCCTATCCACTCACATACACACACTGTGTTGTACACTAAATTCTCTCTAAGTGCTGGGACTATGAGGAGTTATATTTTTCTTTTTAAAATTTTCTGCATTCCTTAATTTTTTTCTACTAGACATGTGTTGCTTTTTAAGTTGCAATTAAAACCATAAACTATTCTTTTTCAAAAACTAAGCAAACAAATGGAGGTGTCAGTTTTGACTCTTTTGTTACTTTCACATCAAATCCATCCACAAATCTGGTAACTTCTCTTTCAAAATATACCCATTCTCACCACATCCTCTTCCTCCATTCTCACCCAGGCCACCCTCATCACTTCTCAAAGTTCCTTCTCCACATAATGCCAGGGAGGCCTTTTAAAACAAGAATTCAGATCCTGTCACTCCTCTTCTCAAATGCTCAGTTCTTCTCCATCAGTCTCAGAATAAGCCCAATGGCCACATTCTGTCCCCTAGGCCTTCAACTCCTCAGCCCTCACCCCGTCTCTCTTTGGCCTCATCTTCCACCACTCTTCCCTCACCCTTCACCTGGGAGCTCTCTTGAAGACCTTCCTCTACAGACAGCAGGTGGTTTCCATCATAGGATTTTTTTAAATATGTTTTTTTTTTTTTATTGAATCATAACTGTATACATGTATAGGGTACAATGTGATGATTTTATATACAATGTGGAATGCTTAAATCAAACTTAATAACATAACCATTACCTCACTTATTTATTTTTTTGTGGTACAACATTTATAATTTATTCTTAGTTATTTTGAAATGTACCCTTGCATTGTGTACAATAGGTGAAGTCCCACCAAATACCCTCCTTCCACTCACTCTGCCCCACCTCTCCCCTTCTCTCCTCGCCCTTCCTTCTTGCTGGACTATATTTGTGTTTTATCTTTTGTATAAATGTATAAGTGATTATATACTGGTTTCATAATAGTATTGAGTACTTTGGATACTTTTTTTCTCCATTCTTACATACTAAGAAGAATGTATTCCAACTCCAGGTAAACACAAAAGTTGTAAAAGTATCCATCTTTTTATGGCTGAATAGTATTTCACGGTATACATATGCCACAGTTTGTTAATCCATTCATGAGTTTATGGGCATTTAGGCTGCTTCCATGACTTGGCAATTATGATGTGGGCTGCAATAAACATTCTGGTGCAAATATCTTTGTTATAAAATGACTTTTGTGCATTTGGGTAGATACTTAGTATTTAACTAAAATTGAGGGATCAAGTGGTAGGTCAACTTTTAGTTCCTTGAGAATTCATACTTCTTTCCAAAAAGGCTATATTAGTTTGCAATCCTGCCAGCAGTGTGCAAGTGTCCTCTTCTCTCCGCATCCACTCCAACATCTGCACTTTGGGGATTTTGTGATGTGGGCTAACTTACTAGACTTAGGTGATATCTCAAGTGGTTTTGATTTGCATTTCTCTGGTTAAAGAAGATGAGCTTTTTTTCATGTGTTTGTTGGCTATTCACCTGTCATCTCCAGAGAAGTTTCTGTTTGAGTTTCTTGCCCACAAAGAAATGGAGTTGTTTGTTGTTTTCTTATTAATTAATTTGAATTCTCTGTAGATTCTAGTTATCAGACCTTTGTTGGACTCATAATCTGCAAAAATTTTCTCCTATTCTGAAGTATGTGTGTTTGCTTTACTTATAGTGCCCTTAACTGTGCACTTGGCAATTAGATTGATCAGATCCCAGTAATATGTTTTTGGTGTTGATTCAAGGGCCAGAGGGATCCTCTTCATAAAATAGTTTCCAAGGCCAGTATCTTCAAGAATTTTCCCTGTACTCTCTTGTAGTATTTTTATAGTTTCATGTCTTCAATTTAAATCTTTTATCCTGTGAGAATACATTTTTGTTAGTGGGGAAAGGTGTGGGTCCAATTTCAGTCTTCTACAGGTCACTAGCCATTTCTCCCAGCACCATTTGTTAATTAGGGAGTGTTTTCCCCAATTCAATAAGATCTTAGCAAATAGAATTCTATGAGATCAAAAAATTATATACCATGATCAACTTGGTTTTATCCCAGGGTTGCAAGTTTGGTTCAACATATGTAAATCTATAAATATAATACACCACATAAATAAAATAAAATAAAACCAAAGACCATATGATTCTCTCAATTGATGCAGAAAAATCTTTTGGTAATATCCAGCATCCTTTCAAGATCAGAACACTTTAGAAAATAGGCTTAGAGGGGTAATTTCTTAAACTGATAGAGGCCATCTACAGCAAATCCACAGCCAATATCATATTGAATGGAGTAAAATTGAAAACATTTCTGCTCAGATCTGCAACTAGACAAGGATGTCCCTTGTCACCACTGCTATTCAATATAGTACTGGAAGTACTATAGCTATTGCAATCAGGCAAGAGAAGAGATTCAAGGGTAGTCAAATAGGGTCAGAGGAGGTCAAACTCTCACTCTTCACAGATGACATGCTTTTATGGGAAACCTCCAATGACTCAACTACAAAGCTCTTAGAAGTGATCAAGAAATATAACAGTGTCTTAGGATATAAAAGCAATAGTTAGAAATCAGTAGCTTTTACCAACAATAGTCAAGCCAAAACTATAGGCAAGGACTCTATTCTTTTTACAATAGGGCCAAAGAAGATGAAACAAAGGATGTGAAAGATTTCTATAAAGAGAATTATGACACTCTGAGAAAAGAAATAGCAGAAGATATTAACAAATGGAAAAACATACCATGCTCTTGGCTGGGAAGCATCAACATTGTTAAAATGTCCATACCCAAAACCATCTGCAGATTTAATGCATTCCCTATCAAAGAAAGCAGCAATGTCATACTTTAAAGAACTTGAAAAAATAATGTTTTCTTTTATGTGGAATTAGAAAAAAACCTTGATTAGCCAATACATTACTTAGAAATAAAAACAAATCTGCAGGCATCATGTTACCAGACTTCAGATTATACTATAAATCTATAGTGATCATAACAGCATGCTATTGGCACAAAAATAGAGATGCTGATATATGGGACAGAATAGAGAATCTGGAGATGAAACCAGCCTCATGTCCTCATCTGATCTTTGATAAGCATCACAGGATATCTTCAAGCACTCAATTCCCCAAAGAAACGCTCACTCTTCCCCCATCAATCTCCATTCTCTTATCCCATCTTATTTTTCCCCATAGCACTTGTGAAAACAGGTCATCACATATTTACAATCTGCCTCTGTTTATTGTCTGTCTCTCTCACATGAATGTAAGCTCCATTGTTTCTGTCCTTTCCTTTCTGGAGCTCAGAAGAGCACTTGGCACAGAGCAGGTGATCAGTAATATGCACTGAATGAAGGAATTGATCTCCTGCTCAATGAACAGCCTACAGAGGAGCAAAGCCCTTGCCCATCAAGTTTTGGCTAGTGAGGGGGCTGTAGAAGGGGTAGGGGTGGGGTGAAGTTTGGGCTCTAACTCCTGATTGCCTCCATTTGGTATCTGGTCTGTGCTGCAGGCAATCCTTTTTCCAGTTTCCTCAAAAACTACAATCAAAAATTATTAACAGAAAACACTTGTGGGTTTAGCTGACTTTGGTGATGATTTCCTGGAGAAAGAGGAAAGGAAAAGAAAGCAATTTAGAGCAAACAATAGTCGTTCTTACAATGCAGTGTTTTTCTCCTGACCAGAAGTTCATGCAGCCCAACAACTCTTCATCTTTCTAGTGCCTCCTGGTTCTCCCTTCTCTCTTTTCTTCTGTCTGCCACTTTCTTTGCTCTTTTAGAAGAAAATAGAACATCCCTCCCCTCACCTCACAGAGTAGATTTTTCTTCATTCAAAGCAGTGGCTTCTGTCAACAGCCAAGTCCTGGGGTGAGGCTGGGGAGTGCTTTCTGTCATAGACATTTCTGAGAACACGTTTCCAAAGACTATTCTGTCCCTGAGAATTCTCGTGCCAGTCATTAATATATTCTCAACCTCAATACCTTTACTTTTCTGTATTTTCTATTAGAGCAAGAAATTAAGGTCAAATAAATTATTCTGTCAAGTTCACAAGCACAAAAGAAAAGTCAGACAGGCCTCAGAACTTTCTTCCATAAAAATTAATCCTTGTAGAACATAGAAATGTCTTTGGCTTTTTGGGCACCAAATTGAATGTTTTTCATTTTCTGAGTCTTTGTTCATTTGGTACAGGAAAAAAGGGTATCTGTCTTTAAACTGTCTATATGTTATCATTTTTAATATTTGTTTTAACATCTTTATGCAGTTAGTTGAAATATTCCCTCTCCAAAAAGTGGACAGTAGAAAACCCTTGAATGTACCAGTTACTTTCCTTCTCTCTATTTTAGTCACTGTGTAAACATTGTATTTTATCAGCTCTACCATTCATGTTTTCACACTTGACATCTCACTGTTGATAGCGTGCAGTTGGTTCTATTCGTCCTGAGTCAGTAATTTTAAATGTATTTAAAAAGATCATAGTGGGCAGAGACAAGATGGCTGACTGAAGCTTTCTGCAGAGGCTTCCATCCAGAAGGAGAGTTAAAGGACTGAAATTTAGCAAGTAACCTGGTGGATTAGAGCTGCACCAAGAGTGAAGGTTGAAGAATGCACATCAACCCCAGTGAGGTGAGCTGTGCCCACAAGGATACAAACAAAAGGTACAAAATCTATCACCAAGCAGACGGGAGTCCCCTCGCCCATGAGAATGGCTCGGAGTGCCCCACAAATAAACAAACAGAGGTCAAAGGTCCTCCCAGTACACTCCACGGGAGAGACTCTCTAAAAACTGGACCTACCTCCCCTACTAGGGTGCCATGGCATTCTCCTGCCAGGCATAAAACTGTATATATTCTCTACCTGCAATTCTGAGCTCCCAGCACTCCCCTCCACTCTCACTCTGAGGTCTGAAGTCCTGTCCCCCAGGAGTCCAGATTCTTGGGTAATTTCTCGAGGGGTGTGGACAGGGCCTAGACTGCAGCTGGTCAGTGCTGATCTTGCGGCACGGGAGTGAGGAGAAGACAATTGGCTGAGAGGGAACCACACCAATGTGGCAGTGCACTGAGACACAGAGAAGCAGCCGTCTTTTAGCAAAAATAGGGTTCACTCCAGGATATTCCGAAGCCACACCCCCTGTCTCCCTGGGCAACCAGAGGAGGCCAGGCATCTTCTCAGGTGGCAACCACCGTGAAATAGATCAGGGACTGAAATGCAGGCCCCACGAGTAAAGGGTTTGCCTGAGGTGCTACCAGCCTGGGTGGAGTGTGGGGACTAGAAAATGCACGTTCAGAACCGGGAAATTCGCAGGGCGGGGCTGACCCAGAGGGTTGCTTTACTGAGCCTAAGATGCACCCAACCCTCAGGGGATCATCAGCCTATGGACAAAGGAAGGCAGAAGGCTAGAACTGACAGGTAACTGAATACAAATCAGCAGGATCAAAGACAGGGCCTGAGGTGCAGGCTCTGGAAACTCAAAACAGCTACTCTTCTGCAGGAGAATTTATCAGGGACAGAAACAAATTCCTGGAAAGTTGTTCTGTTTGGTTCTATCAGTAACATCAATCGGGGCAGGGCTGGAACTGAGTGAACACCCTCCAGCCTTTATCAAGCGCCCAAGGTTGTCAGGCCTCACCTCCCCCTGCTAGATAAAGGCAGAGTGCAGCAGCCTGGCTGAGCAGAGATATATTTCCTTGTGATTCAGACAGGTGCAAACCCCTGGAGTACCTGTTCACTACAGGAAAATGGGTCACAGCCCTGAGGGGCTATCAGTGACTGGGTGTGACAGAGGTGCAAGGTGGGGAAGGAGGCATCAACCCTCCCAGACTAATCTATTTGCTGGGTGGGTCCTCCTGACTTCATGAAGCACCGAAGCAAGTCATATCTGAGTTATCACCAGACCCCTATGATCCAGTTGCCAGAGACCTTTTAAACTCTCCTACCTGAAACAGGTGCTGACTGAAACAATTGATTAGGACTTTTTGAACTGAGCCAATCGCCCAAGAACTATTCAAGTGGTGCCCTGGGTGTGTGGTTGTAGAAAGGTTTGATTTTCCATTTCCAATTGTTGCCTGTGGAAAGAAGGATGACATAATTGCTGGTATTTTTCCACAGCTGAGACTTCAACCCAGAGTAACTGTTTCACTAGGGTCAGACAGAGACCAGCTGAAAACAAGACAGAACCATATAGACCCACCATACCAAACAGGTCCCCAGTTTCTCAGGCCATAGCACTGTATGGGTCCTCGACAAAGCTCCAGGGGAAAAATCAAATGGTGCAAAACAATCATGGGGTGGAATCAGTGGAAAAATTCTGGTAACATGAATAACCAGATAGATCAAACCCGCCCCCACCCCCCAAAAAAAAGATAAAGCAGATGTAAATGAAGATCCCATTCATAAACAGCTGGCTGAGATGTCAAAAATCGAAATCAGAATTTGAATTGCAAACAAGATGAATAGAATGGAAGAAAATTTGGAATTAGAAATTCAAGGAGCAATTCAAAAGTTGGCGTTAGAAATTTGAGGAGAAATCCAGAAGGTGTCCCCCAAATTTAATGAATTTAAAGACAAAACCACCAAACACATGAGCAACTTGATTTCCTCCACTTCCATAGTAGTTGGAGATTTTAACACCCCTTAAGCAGTCCTGGATAGATCCTCCAAAAAGAAGCTAAGCAAAGACATTTTAGGTTGAAACTCAGCCATTCAACATCTTGACTTAACAGACATCTACAGAACATTTCATCTCAACAAAACTGAATACACATTCTTCTCATCAGCCCACAGAACAATACTGCAAAATTGAACACATCCTAGGCCACAAATATAACCTCAGCAAATTTTAAAAAATAGAAATTATTCCTTGCATCTTCTCAGACCATCATGGAATAAAAGTTGAACTCAATAACAACAGGAACCTGCATACCCATGCAAAAACATGGAAGCTAAACAACCTTATGCTGAAAGATACCTGGGTCATAGACAAGATTAAGAAGGAAATCACCAAACTTTTGGAACAAAACAACAATCAAGACACGAATTACCAGAACCTCTGGGATACTGCCAAGGCAGTCCTAAGAGGGAAAGTTATAGCACTGCAAGCCTTCCTCAAGAAAATGGAAAGAGAGGAAGTGAATAACTTAATGGAACATCTAAAGCAACTGGAGAAAGAAGAACACTTGAACCCCAAACCCAGCAGAAGAAAAGAAATAACCAAAGTCAGAGCAGAACTAAATGAAATTGAAAACAAAAGAATTATACAACAGATCAATAAATCCAAAAGTTGGTTTTTTGAAAAGATCAATAAAATAAATAAACCCTTGCCCTACCTAACCAGGAAAAAAAAGAGTAAAATCTCTAATTTCATCAATCAGAAATGGTAATGATTAAATAACAACAGATGCCTCAGAAATTCAAAAATCCTTAACGAATGCCATAAGAAACTCTACTCTCACAAATATGAAAATATGAAAGAAATCGACTAATACCTGGAAGTACGCCACCTACCAAGACTTAGCCACAATGAAGTGGAAATGTTGAACAGGCCTATATCAAGTTCTGAAATAGCATCAAGTATACAAAACCTTCCTAAAAAGAAAAGCCCAGGAACAGGTGGCT
>CAUYPK010069892.1:0-27648 GCA_963574355.1 Loris lydekkerianus | reverse complement strand
AATTCCTAGGGAGTGGGTTCCAGAGCTCAGGCTCCTTTCTGTTGGTTCTCACAAAGTGGGCTTCTCTGTTTGGAGCAGGCTGGCGCTTCAGTTGAACCCAGGTACCTTTCTCTTTGGCTTTCTTCTTTTTCTGATCATTTTCCTTCACATGCTTTAGGAAGCTATCTTGGCTCTTAGAGTGCTTAATATGCTCAATACAAACATGAATCCTCCTAGCAAGAATCTTGCCCTTAACTTGTTTGTTTACAACAATGCCAACAGCATGCTGGGTGACACTGTAGACTCTTCCAGTTCTGCTGTGGTGACATCTGTGTGGCATGCCTTCATGTCTACAATATCACCTTTCTTGTAGATTCGCATACATGTGGCCAAAAGAACAACTCCATGTTTTCTAAGAGGCCTAGAGAACATGTATGGGGGGCCTCTCTTCTTTCCCTTTGTGTTTGTCATTTTGGCGAATTACTGGAAGATGGCGTTTCCAGCCAAAAGGAATTGATACCCTTTCAAAATCAAATTTTGGAAAAGATAAAAATATTATATCTATTCTGTCGGTGGCACTATGCCACCCGGTCACCCTTGTCAGTGCCACTGTGGCACCCTGTCACCGCACAAATAAAACAGCTGGGACGTGGATTGATGGTACAAGCCTGCAAGAGGTGGGCTTCCTGTAGGTGCAGGGAGAGCCCCAGTAACCTCTGTTGTGGTCTTTTATTGAAGCATCATACCAGAGGTGTGGGGGGGGGGGGGTCCATGTACTAGGATCACGTGCTTAATGGTTGCTATGTGCTCTTTCCCCACAGGCTCAACTCCCACCCTGTTGCACCACAAATGTTCAAGGTCCAATACCTGCTTGCTAAGGAGCGACTGATCTTAACTCATTAAGGAATACAGTTGCTGGAGGGTTTGTCTCTGGGCAAAAAACCATCTCCACACCGCTGGGAGATTGTCCCACTCCCAGCGCCTCCCTCAAGAACTAGTGACGGCTCCTACAAGCCTGGTGCTCAGTCTCCCACACTATTCATTTATTCAAGTTTTTTTTAGAGTCTTTAATAATGTTTTGTGATTTTCTTCAAAAAGTATAACTTTTATTAGATTCCTGGACATGGGACATTTTTAGTTAGATTTCTTTACTGAGATTTTCTGTTAGTTTTAATAGTTTATTAATTTTTTAAATTTTGTATACACTGTCTTATTATTTGCAAATAAGGATAGTTTTTGTCTCTCTCCTCATTCCCCAATTCTTATCTTATTTTTCTTTTCTTCTTGTATCATATTGGCTACAAACTCCAGTACAATGTTGCATAGAAGCAGTGATGATAGGCATCATCACCGAGTTGTGGACTTTGATGGCTTTTTTTTTATTTTTTTTTTTGAGACAGAGTCTCAAGCTGTCACCCTGAGTAGAGTGCTGTAGCATCACAGCTCACAGCAACCTCAAACTCTTGGGCTTGAGCAATCCTCTTGCCTTGGCCTACAGCTGAGACTGTAGGTACCTGACACACTGTCCAGCTCGTTTTTCTCTTTTAGGTATGGGGTCTTATTCTTGTTCAGGCTGTGTCGGGGGCGGGGGAGAGCGCACCCCCCCTGCCCAGCCAACATGGCACTGAGAGGAAGTGCTTCCTTTCAGCAAGGTGGTAAACAACTTTAAGGAAGTGCTGCTGATTGGTTGTGAAAACGCGTGCTGTGCCCGTGGGCTCATGGCCCATTGCTTGCAAAGGAGGCTTACATGCTCTGTACACGTGTACTGTTTAGTGATTGGCTCAACGAGGCCATACTGTTTAGTGATTGGCTCAGCTAAGCTATATAAGGTGGTGGTAGAAAAGGAAAAGAGTAGAAAAGAGAAAAACGCTGATGACTGGAACCCCGAGCTGTACACAAATAAAGCATCTCCCAGCGCTCATCCAGTGTCCTCGTTCCTGCTGGTTAGTGGCGTAGCGACACCGACAAGGCTGGTCTCTCACTCCTGAGCTCAAGCAATTCACTTGTCTTGGTCTTCCAATGTGTTATGATTAAAGGCATGAGTCACCACCCCAACCAATGGCAATGTTTTAAAGGGTCATTACGAAAGAGATTTTAACTCTAAGCTTGATAGATGAGTTTTGTCAGATTAAGGACACTGGCTTCTGTCTCTATTTTCTTTTAAAGTCATGAGTTTGGATGTTTTTAAAAATATATAAAAGTAGGCAGACTAGTATAATAAACCTCTGTCTACCCATTACATAGTCTCAATAATTGCTAGCTCATGGCCAATTTTGTTTTATCTATATCTCTGCTAACTTCTCCCCCTTCTGTGCTATTTGAAGCAAATTCCAGACATTACATCATGTTATCTGCCAATATTTCACTATCCATCCTTAAAAATATAAGAATTTCTGGCAGCGCCCGTAGCTCAGTGGGTAGGGTATTGGCCATGTACACCAAGGCTGGCGGGATTGAACCCGGCCCGGGCAACCTAAAACAACAATGACAGCTGCAAGAAAAAAGTAGCCGGGCATTGTGGTGGGTGCCTGTAGTCCCAGCTACTTGGGAGGCTAAGACAAGAGACTCACTTAAGCCCAAGAGTTTGAGGTTGCTGTGAGCTGTGATGCCACAGCACTCTACCCAGGGCGACAGCTTGAGACTCTGTCTCAGTATATATATGTATAGTGATCAAATCAAGGTAGTTAGCGCATCTATTATCTCATAGCTATAGCTATGTTGCTATAGCGCATAGTTATGAGCTCATAACCTCACACTCTTGGGACTGAGGAATTCTCTTGCCTTAGCCTTCCAAGTAGCTGGGACTATAGGCATGTGCCACAATACTTGACTAGTTTTTCTATTTTTAGTAGAGACACAGTCTTTCTCTTTCTCAGGCTGGTCTCAAACTCCTGCACTCAAGTAATCCACCCACCTCAGCCTCCTAGAGTGCTAGGATTACAGGTGTGAACCACTGCACCCAGCCAAGAATTTTTTAAAACATAAGACTAGTACCATTATCAAGCCTTAACAAATTTAATTCTTCACATTAACTAATATATGTGTATTCCATGTCTTCATATTCAATTGTGTGACTACTGAATTTTAGCAAGTATTTTTTCTTCATCTGTTAAGTGGATTATTTTCTCCTTTAATCTGTTAAAGCATCATACGTTGATAGATTTTCTCATGTCGAACACTCTATCTTTGCAGTTGTTTTTTTTTTGGGGGGGCCAGGGCTGGGTTTGAACCCGCCACCTCCAGCATATGGGGCCGGCGCCCTACTCCTTTGAGCTACAGGCGCCGCACTGAACACTCTATCTTTGATTTCAGAGATTAAAACACAACTAGGTCCCACAAAGTCATGATGTATATATACATATATGTATCTCCTTCCTTGAATTTAATTTGCCAGTATTTCATTTAGAAGCTCTGGATCTGTGATCAGATATTGCTCTATCATTTTTTTAAATTCTGCACTTACTAGGTTTTGGTATTAAAGTTAAGATCCCTATGACTTGAGTTGGGTAACTGTATTTGTTAAGGTAAGAGCTAAGCCCCTGTAACAACAACAGAACCCAAATACAGCTGCTTAAATAAGGTGGATGAGTCCTTGCTCACAATCTAGAAACGAACGCCCAGGCTGGGGGGCAGTTCTCCGTGTGGCCATTTTCTCATTTTGTTTCTTTGCTCTCTCCTGAGGTGTTTGTCTTCATCTCTATGGTGAAAGCTGGTTCAGCTCTGTGAGTGTATCGCTCACAAGAAGGGGAAAACAAACAAGGAAGGCAATTTAAAATTTTATTTTTTTAATTGACAAATAAAAATTGTACATATTCATGGGGTATATAGTAATTTTTTTTTTTTTGAGACAGAGTCTCAAGCTGTCACCCTGAGTAGAGTGCCGTGATGTCACAGCTCACAGCAACCTCAAATTCTTGGGCTTAAGTGATTCTCTTGCCTCAGCCTCCCAAGTAGCAGGGACTACAGGCACCCGCCACAACACCCGGCTATTTTTTGGTTGTAGTTGTCATTGTTGTTTGGAAGGCCCAGGCTGGATTTGAACTCGCCAGCTCCAGTGTATGTGGCTGGCGCCTTAGCTGCTGAGCTACAGACGCCAAGCCCATAGTAATGCTTTAATTACATATGTATAGTGATCAAATTAAGGTAGTTAGTGTATCTATTATCTCAAACATTTATCATTTCCTTGTGTTGGGAACATTCAATTATCTTCCTTCTAGCTTCCTAACAGCTTCTATTAACTGTAGTCACCCCACAGCAGTATGGAATGCTAGAACTTATTCCTCCTATCTAGCTGTAATTTGGTATCCTTTAACAAATCTCTCCTATCCCTCTCTTTCCCCTACTTTCTCTAGCTTCTAGTATCCTCTGTTGTTTTTACTTCTACAGGATCAACATGTTTTAGCACCTGTGGCTCAGTGGGTAGGGTGCCGGCCCCATATACCGAGGGTGGTGGGTTCAAAACTGGCCCTGGCCAAATTGCAACAAAAAAATAGCCAGGCGTTGTGGCAGGTGCCTGTAGTCCCAACTACTAGAGAGGCTGAGGCAAGAGAATTGCCTAAGACCAGGAGTTGGAGGTTGCTGTGAGCTGTGTGACACCACAGCACTCCACTGAGGATGATAAAGTGAGACTCTGTCTCTACAAGAAACAAAAAACAAACAAAAAACCACGTTTTAGCTTCTATGTATGAGGGAGAACAGGCAGTGTTTATTTTTTATTCCCATCTTATTTAACTTACATCCTCCAGTCCTGTCCACGTTGCTGAGAATGCCAGGATTTTGTTCTTTTTCATAACTGAATAGTATTTCATGGTGCAGATATACCACGTTTTCTCTGTCCACTCAACTGTTTTTGGACACCGAGATTAATTCAGCATCACATCACTCTTGTGAATGGTGCTGCAATGAACATGGGGAAGCAGATGGCTTTCAACGTACTGCTTTCCTGTCCTTGGGACAGATGCCCTGTAGTGAGGTTGTTGGATCATAAGAGGGCTAACAGTTAAGTTTGTGAACTCATCCTAGAAAAAGTGCTACACATCTCATTGCCAAATGTCACTCCAGTCACCACGAGGTGCACCCCCGGATGCTGAGGGCAATGCCTGGACAACCCTTCAAAGATATTGGTTTAGTTAGGCTATTTATTTGTGTGTTGATTTTGGTAATTTATGTCTAGAAAATTATCCATTTTATCTGAGTTTTCAAGATATAAAGCTGATCACAGTATTTAAAAATCCTCTGGCTAAACACAGGCTGTGTATTTTTTATTCCTAAGATTGTTAGTATGTCCCTCCCTTTTTTATTGGTCAGGCTTGCTACGGATTTGTCTGGTTTATTCATTCCTCCCCCAATGACCAGCATTTTACATTGATTCTATAGTTTCTCTGGATTTTGTTTCATGAAATTTTGATCTTATTTTTAAAAATTTTATCTTTTCTTTTTGGAAGCAGAGTCCTATTTTGTCACTCAGGCCAGAGTGCAGGGGCATAATCATAGCTCACTGCAACCTCAAACTCCTGGGCTCAAGCTATTCTTTTGCCTCAGGTTCCCAAGTAGCTGAGACCACAAGCATGACTCATCACACACACACACACACACATATATATTTGTATTTTTTTTAGATATGGGGTCTTATTGCCCAGTCTGCTGTCAAATGCCTGGCCTCAAGCAATCTTACCACCTCAGCCTCAGCCTCCCAAAGTGCTAGGATTATAGCTGTGAGCCACTCTGCCCAGGTTTTTCAACTCTTTTAACTGTGTGTGTGTGTGGTTTACTGCTATTATCTTGAAGTAATATGCCTATATTCCTGCTCATTTTCAGTTATAGTTTTTATTTATGGACTTCACTCTATGAAGAGTAAGGCTTTAGCTCTTTTTCACTCCTTCCCCACCACCACACACAGAAACTCTTCTGGCTTTTAATCTCCCCAATACCGCAATTTTCATTTGATTCACATTAAATATTTATATTATCATGATTATTATAACACTAGTCACGGCTGAGCCATGCAGTGTACTATGATAAACTTTCCTTTTCTGCACAGCTTTCTTTTTTCCCTGGAGTTCAGAACTGTCTTCCTTTTCCATTTGCTTAGTTTTCTAAATTCTTATGACACATCAGCCCAATTTACATAAATCTTCAATCAGTATGTCTCTAAACATTAAGTAGTCCATCAATTTTATCTTCTGGAGGAGTTTTCTGGAGTATTCTGATGTGCTCTAATATGGAGTGGTTGCCTTCTACACGTATTCCAGTTTTTTTGTTTTGTTATTTATAGACAGAGTCTCACTTTGTCGCTCTTGGTAGAGTGCCTTGGCATCACAGCTCACAGCAACCTCCAACTCTTGGGCTTAGGCGATTCTCTTGCCTCAGTCTCCCAAGAAGCTGGACCACAGGTGCCCACCACAGCGCCCAGCTATTTTTTTGTTGCAGTTTGGCAGGGCCCGGGTTTGAACCCTCCACCCTCGGTATATGGGGGCAGCACCCTACTCACTGAGCCACAGGCGCCGCCCGCATTTCACAGTTGTTATCCTGGTCTCTCTCTTCATCATCATCCTAAGAATTCCCTTCATCTGTTTTCAGTTTGAGTTTTTGTATTCCTTTCTTGGTTTGTTTCCTTAACACATACTCCGGCAGCTTCCTGAGAGAAGTTACTTAGGAAATACATTTTTAAAAAAGATTCTTTGTACATGTAGAATGTCTCTCTTCTATTCTTGCACATAGTTGCTAGTTTGAGTATGAAATTTCATGTTATAAGTAATTTTTTCTTTAGAATTTTGAGGTCGTTGAACATTTCATTGTTTTCTGGATTGTCTATGCCTTTGAGAAGCCTGAATGAATTCTGGTTCTTGATACTAAGTATATCACTGTCCTCTCAATGCCACCACCTCCGAAACTTGTAGGATTTTTTTTTTTTTTTTTTTTGCAGTTTTTGGCCGGGGCTGGGTTTGAACCCACCACCTCCAGCATATGGGGCCGGCACCCTACACCTTAGAGCTACAGGATCTTATCTTTATCCCTAATGTTCTGAAATCTTATTAGGATGTGCCTTTGGGTCTATCTTCATTCTTTGTACTGTACACTATGTAGATGCTTTCAGTTTGAGAAATTATGTTCCTTGCTTCTGGGAACATTTCTTCAATTATTTTTCTGATAAGCTCCTTCTCTCAGCTTCCCCCAAGTTCTATTTGTAGAACTCCTATTATTTGAATGCGGGACCTCCTGACCTTATTCTCTAATTTTCTGGTCTTTTCTCTCCTGTTTTACAACTTTTTATTTTTGGGGGTCTATTTTATGAGGGAAAGTAGTGTTTCTTCTTCTTCTTCTTCTCCTTCTCCTCCTCCTCCTCCTCCTCCTCCTCCTCCTCCTCCTCCTCCTCCTTCTTCTTCTTCTGACAGAATCTCACTCTCTCACCCTGTGTAGAGTGCCCTGGCATCACAGCTCACAGAAATTTCAAACTCTTGGGCTCAAGTGATCCTCTTGTCTCAGCCTCCTAAGTAGCTGGGAGTACAGGCACCTGCCACAATGCTCGGCTAATTTTTCTATTTTTTAGTAGGGATGGAGTCTTGCTTTGCTCAGGCTAGTCTTGAACTCCTGAACTCAGGTAATCCATCCACCTTGGCCTCCCAGAGTGCTAGAATTTACAGGCAGTATGGTGTATCTTCAAATATAGCCATTGTTTTGGAATTTGGATCCACAGATCCATTTCACATGACAGTTTTAGCCCCAACCTCTAATTTGTTTTGTTTTTGTCTTTTTTCTCCGCTTCCCTAAGGTTCA
This sequence comes from Loris lydekkerianus, assembly GCA_963574355.1. Classification (NCBI taxonomy): domain Eukaryota; kingdom Metazoa; phylum Chordata; class Mammalia; order Primates; family Lorisidae; genus Loris; species Loris lydekkerianus. The sequence continues at coordinate 19,893 of CAUYPK010069892.1, read as the reverse complement.
GTTTATGGTTTTGTGGTTGCCTCCACCCAGTTTCCCAAGTCCCCCATTCCAGAGAACTCTTGCATATTGTTCCTTGGCTCCTTCTCCTGAGCCAAAATAATGCCGATCCAGATGTGCAACCAGTGGTGGCTTGGCATGGTTCCTCTTGTGCTCTATTTCCATGTCCCCTCACCTCACCCTCGGTCCTCGGCAGCTGAAAGCCAGGATCTTTCTCTGGCCTCCTGTCTCCCAGAAAAAACATTTTTTCAAGTGAACCTTTCCACTGAAGCGTAACATATACACAGCAAAGCACACAAGTCGTAAATGAACACCTAGATGAGTGTTCACGAAGCAAAGGCTCCCGTGAAATAAACACCCAGCACAAGAAAGAGAACATTATTGGCCTCTAAAAGGCCCCTGGCACAAGTCTTAGTCACATCCCTTTCAAAAGTAATCACACGCCCAGCTCTTCTAACAGACCCTGGGGCCCAGAGCCCTGCAGCACCTCAGTCATAATCCAATCTAATGATTCGGGGTTCTGCTTCTGGTTCACAGAAAGCTCCCTTTGTTTCTGAGCCCAGCTATGGATGTTGGTTTATATATTTATATGATTTATTCATCACAGCTTTGTGGTTGGAACAGAGAACTCACCACTCCATCTTCACTGGAAGTCCCACAGAACCTGTTTATGGAACTGTCACCAGCTCTGCAGAGCTGGGAAGTGGCAATGGATGGGCTGAGCTTTCATATGCTCACTAATACATTCGGATACTGCCCTCTGTGTAGTGGACAGAGGATGAAAAATTGCATGCAGGGAAGTGAGATGATGTGAGGTATATACCTTTTAGAAATATTTCTCTGGCTATACCAGGGTGTTTAGAAGGAAGAAAAGGCACACACAGACAGGGCTGCTGGCGAGCAGGGAGCATCTGCACCATGGGTGGGGGTGCAAAGGGCTCACCAGGGCAGTGTGGGTGAGTGTGGAGAGATTGTAGGGATGGATCTGGGAGGTAAATAGGTGACTGATTGGGTGGATGTTCAGGATGACTATTAGTTTATGGAGAACTGGTGGAAGGTGGTGCAATGTACAGAGGAATACAGGGGAAGGAGCAGGTTTGTGGCAATTCTTTTTTTTTTTTTTTGAGACAGAGTCTTATTATGTCACTCTTGGTAGAGTGCTGTGGCATCATAGCTCACAGCAACCTCAAACTCTTAGGCTCAAGTGATTCTCTTGCTTCAGCTTCCCAGGGATCTGGGACTATAGGCACCTACCACAACGGCTGGCTACTTTTTTGTTTCAGTTGTCATTCTTGTTTAGCTGGCCTGGGCTGGGTTCCAATCCCCCAGTCTGGGCGCATGTGGCCGGCGCCCTACCCACTGAGCTACGGGCACCACCAGCAATTCTTTTCTTTCTTTCTTTCTTTTTTTTTTTTGGCCAATTTTGTCAGTGGCTGGTTCTGCACATCCTCTTCTAAAGTTCTGGTCCCATGACTCATCCAACAGATGCATGTTCCTGAGTCCCTACGAGAGAGGGCTGGAGCCTGGGGAGACATGAATGGGTGGGGAGGGGAGTAGTAGACAGGGATGTCGTAGCCTGGGACTCTCTGGAGTGGGCCTTCATCCACATGCAGGAAGTGTTGCCTGGGGCTATCTGGAGTGGGCCTTCATCCACATGTAGGAAATGTTCCATGTCCCCCAACTACCTCCATGGGAAGGGTAGATAATTCATCAGCTTAACAGAAATGAGCCTTAGAGTCAGGAGAACAAAGTTTGCCTTCTGTGATCCTGCAGAAAGTACCTGGAGGCCTATGAAGTTTCTTCTTTCTGATCCTTCTCTCTCTGTACTTACCTGCCCCTCAGTCTTCTCCCTGTCATTGAACCTGATAGCCAGGCTCTTACCTGACTGAGGTAAGCAGTCTGAGCAAGTTCTAGAAGCATATCACTGGAGGCTGGGGGTTCCGAGGAGCTCAGGTCCTGGACATTTCCTCTGGGGAGGGCTGAGGAACAGAAAGCTGAAAGTGGGGAATAGACTAAAATACACATTTCTTTATCTTCCTCAGGCCTGGCCCTAAACTCTTTCAGAAACAGATGGGTACCGCTGTCACAGTCTTGCCCACACTCAATTTTATTGCTGCTTATTTTAGGCAGAAACAGAGTAATAGGATGTTATGACCTATGAAATCATAATTCAAGCCTTACGTTTCACAGATGAGGCCCAGAGAGGTTAAGTCACTTATTCAAAGTCAAACCAGGAGACTCGAGGCTCCAGCCCTCTCCCAGGGACTCAGGAACATGCATCTGTTGGATAAGTCATGGGATTAGAACTGTAGAGGAGGATGTGCAGGACCAGCCACTGACAAAATTGGCAAAAAAAAAATCAATTGCCAGTGATGCCTATAGCTCAGTGGGGCAGGTGCCGGCCACATGCACCCAGGTTGGGGATTCCAACCCAGCTGGGCCAGCTAAACAATGACAACTGCAACAAAAATACAGCTGGCCGGATATGCCTGTAGTCCCACTTACCTGGGAGGCTGAGGCAAGAGAATCGCTTGAACCAAGAGTTAGAGGTTGCTGTGAGCTTTGATGCCTTGGCACTCTACCCAGGGTGGCAGAGTGAGACTGTCTCAAAACAAAACAAAACAGTCAAATCAGGCAGTGTTACTTACTTTGCTCCTCCACCCCAGCTCGGCCCCTGGCTGCCCCAGGGCCTCAGGGCCTACTCCAGGGCTGTTCTCTGTTACTACCGATAAAGATGGCAACAACTGTTTCGGGGAAGGGCTCAGAGTCCCTTGGTCCGGGGGCAGCGGACGACCGAGCCTGGGGACCCATCAGAGTCTTGCACGGGACGGTCTCGCTCCTCTGCAGGCCGCACACCTGGGACTGGAAGGATGAATGGGGACCTTGTTCGGTAGGAATTTCTTTCCTGTGCTGTTTGCTTTGGGTTTTTTCCCTCTTCATTCCTGGCTGCTAACCCAATATTTGGCTTTCTGTGAGCACTAAATATATTTCTTCATTTAACCCCCGAATCGTGGTTTCCTACCTGCTTCCCACGACCGGATCCACAGTCTGGACTGAAAACAGAACCCAGAGGGCAGGGCCGCTCGGGGCAGCGGGGGCGGCGGTTCCGGGGAGGGAGCAGCGGGACGGAGGGAGGAAGCCCTGGCGCCCACCCCCACCCCCCTGCCGTCCCCCGGGAGCGGAGGAGCCCCGCCAGGCAGGCCGCGCCTCCCCTCACAACCAGGGCCCCCAGCGTCCCGGTGCAGGCGGCTCAGACTGACCCTGAGACCCCCCGGCCGGGTGGCAGCCTGGAGGATCTGGGTCCTGACCCCGAGACCCCCGGCCGGGTGGCAGCCTGGAGGACCCGGGTCCTGACCCCGAGATCCCCCGGCCGGGTGGCAGCCTGGAGGACCCGGGTCCTGACCCCGAGACCCCCCGGCCGGGTGACAGCCTCGAAGGCCCGGGCCTGCTCGAGGGCCCCTCCACCTTCCGGCTCCCCTCTCTGTAAACACAGGCTGCGGCACCAGCCGAGCTCACCCGAACTGGACAGTGGAAAATCCTCCGCCCCCCTACCCCGCGCCTCCGGGGAGGAGCTCACAGCGCCGGGCGTGCGGGGCACCTGGCTCTGGGGTCTCCCGCCGCGGGGAGAGGATCCTGCCCCATGTTAAGGCCTGTTAAAAAATCTCTTAAATCAGCCTTGATTTCCCCAGATTTGGGAGCCGGTACATTCTGTCTCCGTCTGCTGAGCAGGAAGGCAGGAGACAGCGCTTCCGACCTCCTGATTTACAGCCTTGGCGTGGTTCTGACACAAATCACTGGAGAGGGAGGCCAGGTCACGGCTCCGCAGATGGGACCGCTTCCTGCTGGAGGGGAGGAGGGCGGCCCAGGGAACCGGCTCCCCCCGTCCGTCCCCCAGAGCGTGTCCGGGGCGCGCCCGGGGGGGGGGGGCGGGGTCGAGGGAGCCGCCGGTCCTGGCCGGCAGGGCCATCTCGCGCCCCTCACCGCGCGCCCTTCTTTGCCGCTACCTGCCTCCGTCAACGCGTTATCTGTCAAGCACTTGCCAGGCCCTGGGCGCTGTGGCAGCTGCCAAGAGGAACAGGAGAGTAAGAGGTCTCCAGCCCCAGTTCCAGAGGGAGAGGAGCTAGGAAGGCCCGTGCCTGCAGCGTGAGCTGGGATGCGGGGAGCGCCGTGAAGCAGGGACAGACGAGGTGCCCTGGAATTCCAAGATTTTTCTGGACAGGTTCAGGGGAAACTTCTTGAGGAGGGGATGGTGAAGTCCTTCTCCTGGCAGGTGACAGCCCGGCAGGAGGGCTGCGGTGGATTTGGCTGGTGGCGCAGCTGAGGCCTGGGGTCCACACAGCCGTGTGCTCCTTGGTCAGTGTGATCCGCCGGTGATGCTTGACTCTGCTGCCCCTGTGCCATCTGGACCCCGGAAGGTCCCCTTCCTGCTTTCAGTGGGACACAGTGGGCACCACCTCATTCCACTCCAGGGTCAGCAGAGGGCTGACCCAGGCACGTCCCAGACCCTGAGCTGGGTGCTGGGGACTCCTGGTAGGAGGAGGCAGCCCTTCGTCGGAGCTCCCAGCCCTTTAACGTTTGCATACTGGACTTCCCTAGGCTTAGGCTCACCTCACGTGGCTTCTGTCCCCTCAGGCCTAGGTGTGGGTCAGGGAGGTGCCCCTGCTGCTTCCAGTGCAGGGACCAGCCGCCCAAAGCTCAGGCTCTTAGTGGTTTGCCCGACAGCTGGGACATGGGTTCAAAGGCCACTTTTGTCACTGTGACCTTTCCCCTCTGTGACAGACCACACTCAGTGGGTTGTTACCAAGGTCAAATGTGTGACAGAGGATGTGTCTGGCATGCAGAAGGCATCCTTCTAGGCTGCTCCTTTTTCTGGAGCATGTGCTGTGTTTGTGAGATTCTCCCTGAAGACTGAAATGGAAACCCTGCTTCTATACGTCTCCCCTGGCCTTGGTTCTTTATGAGGGAGAAGGGGAGGGGCTGGCGGGGAGGAAGGTGGCTTACTGCAGGAACTGCACCCTTGTGTTATCTCAGTGGGTGGAGGTTGGGCAAGTTGGTACCCTGCCCTGCTGCTGGCCGAGGCAGCTTATGAATTTGGTGACAGATTTCTCTGATGAGATGAATGAAGTAATTGTGCACTTGGTGTAGAGAAGATTCCAGATAGAGGAGATGTTTTCAATGGCAGTAACCCTGAGGTGCAGGATTTCACTGAGTCAACAAACAGCGGTTTGCCTTTGATGGTCCTGCCTCCGAAGCTGTTCTTGGCACGGACCAGACCATGTCTAAAAGCTTTTATTCTCTTCACTTGCATCACCCTCCTACCTCCTAACTCAGATTCTTGGACAACAAAGGCAGTTAACGGAATTTTGGTGGGTGAGGCCCAGACCAGAAAGATGGTTTCCACACAGCTCTGCAGATGCCTCTCCCAGGCCCATGTTTCCATGGACATCTGATGACCAGATTAAAAGGGGTCTCGGAGGACTGTAAGGGCTTTTGTGGGAAGAAAGGCACTGTTCATCTCCTTCTCAGAGTTTCTAAGCACTGGGAGCATTTCTAAGCACTGCAGGAGTGCTAAATGTCTGCTTGGTGCCCAGACAGCGCCACAGAGTAGCAAGAATGTGGTTGGGGGTCAAGATGAGATTTGAAAATTGGAGATGGGCATAGTGCTGGCTTGGAGACATTTGGGGGAAACACCCTCTCTTCCAAAGATCTAGAAGCATCTTCCATCCTGCCTTAGGAGTTTTAAGAAGGTATTCCAACTCTGAATTTTCTGGGACTACCAGAGTTGGCTCAGGGGGGAGCTGTGAGAATGAGGGAGCTGCCCCTGAAGCTCCAGTCCAAGGTGCTCTCAGGGTGACACCTAGGAGGGCGCCTGGCCTGTGGTTTAAGTCCCCAAGGCCAGTGTCCGCAGGTTGACACCACAGCCAGGCAGGACAACATGGTGGTCCTGGGGTGGGGAGCCAGCTCAGAAACAGAAACTGTAATTAAATCTTTTTTTAACCCACCTCCATCCCCAGCAGGAAGTTATTCTTGGTGCTCAGTGAGGGGGCAGAAGGGGCAGGTTGTGAGCAAAAAGGCCGCTATTGACCTTGTGGCCTTCCTGGCGATTGGGTGGAGAGGTTTTTATAGACCAGGGAAGAGATTTCCTTGAGCATCTTCTGAAAATAGAGACCAGGACCTTTAGTTGGACACTTTCTAGATGCCACTGCTACTTTGGGGCAGAACAAGGTTGACGCACTGAGCATTGGCGCTCGCCTGGCTGATCCCGTCAACCCAGTCTTCACCCCTTGGCCACCGTCAGGATAGGTTGAATGTGGACGATATCTTGAAGAGATGAGCAGGACAATTCCACATGTGTGGAGGGGGCAGGGGTGGTGGTGGCTGCTGGGGGGTTCGTATTTTCCAAACTGTGTTTTGGCTAAGCAGCTCTTGGAAACATGCTCCATCAGCAGCGCCTCCTCTTCCTTCCCCTCTGACCCTGGAGTCAGACAGGGCCCACACCCCAGGACTGAGGATGCTAAGCAGGAAAAGTGGAGGCAGAGCAGTAGCTGCTTGAGGGGCTTTTCCTTCCCATCTTCTCCCCCAGGGCCTCTGGGGAAGAGCTGTCCATTCCCCCTTCCTCATCCTGCTGTGCATTAACCAGTCCACCAATCCCTCAGCCCTCGCCTCTCCCCTCGAAACTAGAACCCGGGGCCAAGGAAGTCGAGCCAAGAGTGCAACATGGTCCGGTCTTGTGTGGAGAAAATTCCAGCATCTCCCATTCAACAAAAGCCAAAGTCTACCAGAAACAGGACCTGGGGTTCAAGTTCTTGGAGCAGGTACTGCAAACACATCATCTTCAAGAAGAAAAATTACCAGCCGCTAAGGAACCTATCTCCAAAACAAAGACTTAGGATCTCGTTCTGCTCTGGCCATTCCTTTCACTTGTATTTAAAAAATAAAAATAAAAACAGGGTGGCGCCTGTGGCTCAAAGGAGTAGGGTGCCAGCCCCATATACCAGAGGTGATGGGTTCAAACCCAGCCCCGGCCAAAAACTGCAAATAAATAAATGAATAAATAAATAAAATAAAAAATAAAAACAAATCTCCATTTCATTGGGAGTGGAGTAGAGGGGGAATGGACAGCTCTTCCCAAGAGGTCCTGAACGTGAGGACAGGAAGGAAATGCCGCCCAAGCAGCTACTCTTCTCCCTCTGTCTCTCTCCCCTCTTCCCTTCCTTACACTTTGAGGCCTCCCTCCTCCCTCAACCTGTGCAGCCAGCTGGAGCCTGCAGTGTTTCCCACATGTGCACCAACTATTTTATTTCCCCAATTAATCTCTGGTCATTCTGCCTGTGGTAGGAACAGCACTGTGATCTCGCTGGCATCTCAGAAGTGAAAGATGGGGAGAGTTTGGGAGGGGGTTCTGGCAGGGCTAGCTCTGCCCTCCCCTCCCTCCCTCCCTGCACAGCAGCCTCTCCCAACCCTGCTTTCTTGTCCCCTTTAGTATCTCGCTCTGTCTTCCTTTCTGCCACTACCAGTCAGTTCTAGCTTTGCGGAGGCCACCTGGGCATCAGCAGCAGCAGCCTCCCCAGTGCTTTTCTGCCTGCTTGCTTTCTCACACTGAGGCCACAGGGGTTTCCCAGCCTTCACTGTGGCCGGGCCAGTCCCACTCAGAGTCCTCCAGTGGTTTGCACAGCTGTCACGGTCAAGTTGAAGGGGCCTGGTGGTCCCTTCTTAGAGCCACCAGGATTTGGCCTTTGCTCGTAGCTCTTCTCTTACCACTTCTGCTTTACACCCTGGATTCCTGCTGTTCCCTGCTGGAGTGTGCCCTTAGCTGTGCCTCCAGATGTCTATACAAGTGCCTCCCTCTGCTGGGGACACCCTTCCTTTCCAATGTGTGTGGTGTGGGTGCGTGCAAACCTGCACACACACACTCATGCTATCATGCACATTCTATCTAAAGCCCTATATCCATGGGAGGATGGACAGTTTATTTCTCAAGCTTATCCTGAAAAAACTGCTACATACCTCATTGCCAAAGGTCACTATGTTCACCTTCAAGGTATTCTCATTGGGAAGCTGTGCATTGATGCCAGTGCCTTCAAAGCACTTTTTCTAGGATGAGTCCGTGAACTTAGTTGTCCTACCTTGTACACCGGCATGCACACATCTTAGCTAAAGCCTATTCATGGTTGACTCCCTTTAGGGATTACAATTTTCAGAAAAAATTTCCTAATGGACATCCTGCCCCCACCCCACATCCCATCTCACCATCTCACACAAAGCACACAAATTCAAATTGGGTGTTCTTGGCTCTCTCTGTAGTTTTTGCCACTGTTTTCTCTGTGTGTGTGTGAGAGAGACAGAATCTTACTCTGTCACCCTGGGTTGAGTGCTCTGGCATCATAGCTCACAGCAACCTCAAACTCCTGGGCTCAAGCAATCCTCCTGCCTCAGCCTCCCAAGTAGCTGAGAGTATAGATGCCCAGATAGTTCTATTTTTAGTAGAGACGGGATCTTACTCTTGCTCAGGCTGGTCTTGAATTCCAGAGCTCAAGCAATCTGCCACCTTGTCCTTTCAGAGTACTAGAATTATAGGCATGAGCCACGAGCCACCACACGCAGCCTCTTTTTTTTTTTTTTTTTTCTACCAACTATTAGCCTCTTTTTCTTTCTTAAAAACTCAGTGTTACTGGCTAAGAACCTGTAGCTCAGCAGTTAGGGCACTGACCACATACACTGGGGCTAGCAGGTTTGAACCCAACCAGGGCCTGCCAAACAACCACAACTACAAAAAATAAAAAAATAAAAAAATAGCCAGGTGTTGTGGCAGGCACCTGTAGTCCCAGCTACTCGGGAGGCTGAGGTGAGAGAATCACTTAAGCCCAGGAGGTGGAGTTTGCTGCCACAGCACTCTAGTGAGGGCGACATAGTGAGACTCTGTCTCAAAAAACAAAACAAACAAACAAAAACCCCCTCTGTGTTACTTTGCATTGTGATTGTCTCTTGAACGTCCATTCTTTCTGTCTTTTGGTAATAAGGTAACTAATGTGCCCTATTTTTATTTGAAGAATATGCCTCTGTGTGCATTATGGACAACCGACTCTGTCTTGTGCTGTAAGTCTGGGGAAAATGTCTTTGGCATAAACTAAGCAGAGCCACAGAAATTGGTTCAGGGATGGAGTTGTGACCAAATTCAAAACAATGAATTTGGGGAAGATTTTTGCAGTAGTTTTAGGTAAGACTTTTCCTTGCTCTTCTGCAAGATCTTTGGGTACGATGGCCTCTTCCCCCGGGGTTTGGGAGAAGGAGGAAACCCTGGCAGCTCCTATTGGAATAAAGCCAATCTTGCGGAAGGCAGAGCCAAAGGATGGAAAGGCACTGGATCCTGATGGCATCAGTGGAGCAGCTGGATCAAACTGAACCTGAAGCGGACATGACTCTTCCTGGGTCACGTGTACTTTTAAACCACCTTTGTTATTTATTGGTCTGAATTAACTTTGTTGTTATTGCAAAATCCCTCAGCACTCCCTCCTCTTCTCCCTGATTTTTTCTCTTCTCTCTCTCACCTAACTCCCCCCAGCTCCCTCTTCCTTTTGCTACCCCTTTCTGCTACATGGTGGTTTTCCTCTGTGATTTCTCCTTGTCATTGACAAACTGGGTGACCTCATCTATGACTGCAGTTTGTCATTATGTTCCAAATCTGTAACCCTCAAGCTCTAGGCAAGAGTATCTGACTGATTTTGAGCATCTCTTATTTGTACCATGAAAACAAAAAACTCTGAAAGTTCAAAACTGAATCGTTCCACCATTCCCCACAATCCTGCTCCCTGTCCACTGCTCCCCACTTTGTGAATAGCTCACCTGTCCTTCCTGCTGTTGGAGCCAGAAGCTGGGTGAGAGTTTCCTCCTCACATGCCCTCCACATTCAGACACTATTCTCCGCCTCAGACCCGTCAGATCTGCTCCACTGTCCCAGGCCCACTGCTTTAGTTCAGGGGTCCATTCTTGCCAGATGAAGGCTGTGTCCTCCAACATGCCCTCCTCACTAGGGCCAGTCATCTCCTAACATGTAATCTCATCACTCATGGCCTCTGCCTAAAGCCCTCTGGAGGTTCCCCTTTCCTGTCTAAGCCCCAGCTCCCCGGACCATTGCTGTTCTAGGCCTTTGGTCTTCTGGAAGGTTCTAGGTCTTGCTTCCAGGCCTTTGCCTGTGGTGCTTTTCCAGTCTTCAGGCTTTTGCCCCTTCTGTTTCCCAGGCAAACTCCTCCCATCTGCAGGCCTCATGCTCCCTCAGGCTAGCTGCCATGTGTCCACATGTCCATGGAGACTTCTGCTCCTCTCCCAGCCTTTTCACTCTGTGTCAGCTTTTGAGACTACAAGCTCCTTGGGAGCAAAGCTGGAGGCCTTCCCAGCGCCCCCCCATGCCTCTCCTGCGATGTCCACATGGGCTGTGAGTTCAGTGAGGACAAAGTGGCTCTTACAGCTGTATCTTCCGTCTCCAGCACAGCACTTGGCCTGCAGTCAGCACTCGGCAGATGTTCAGCCAGGGAAGTGCAGGACCAGATGACCAAGCCAGTGAGCTGGAGGTGGAGATGGGGTACTGCCCCCCGCCGGCAGCTGCTCCCTGCAGTGCTGTCCTTGTTTATGAGGGTGCGGCTGTGGCTTCCCCTATAGGCGAGGTATTGTAAGGGGCTTCCTTGGGCTGAATGTCCCCCCCACCCCCAGCCCTGTGCTTGGACCATCGCAGGAGACAATTCCAGGGAGTTTACTCTGCCTTTCAAGCTGGGCAGTGGCGGGGCTGTGAGGACCCCACAGTCAGCCCTCTGGTTGGCAGCAGCAGTTGTGAAGAGGAATGACATTTGCTCCCTCACTGTCAGGCCTACCGGGGGATCTGGGGACAGCGAAGAACACTTTGAACCCTAGAATTCTTAGGAAAATGCTCTTTGCTGCTTTGGTGGCAGATACAGGGAGACTTCTAGACCATTAGGGAATGCCATGTGGGGGAGCAGAGGCAGGTGGTAAAGGAGGGAAGGGGACTCTCACGGTGCTCTCTGCTTTTCCCAGGGTGCACACATGCTCTGCCCCATCTGTGCTGGGCACTGTCTCTCCCTGAGGCCTTCCCTGACCACCAGTCTACAGGCGCACCCTTCCCAGGTGGGAGGATGCTCTGTGTCAAATTTAGGCATGTCTAAAGGCCTGAGCACATGATGTATCCACATGCTGCGGGTTCAGGGCAGGAATGTAGGTGGCATGGGACTCTGGTTCTGATCAGCTGCAGCCCCTGAGGAGGGTACCAGCTTGGAATGAGTTCTGAATTATGCTGAAAACTACTGATAGTAACAACCACATGATGGGAACTCACTGTGATCTTCCCAGCAAACCCTCTTAATGAGATCACATTCTGGGGAATAAGCAGGCTGGGGTTTGCAGTGTGTGCGTGCACCCTCCTCCGACACCCCTCTGTCCTCCTGCACTGATGTGGCAGGGGACGATGGCAGCACAGCCGTGGCGGGCAGGGCCTGGGTGGGGGGCAGCTTGGACGCTGTGCAGCAAGGCCACCTGTGATTTCCCAGCACAGCAGGGAGCTGGAGGCAGCAAGCAGCCACTCAGAAGCCACTGGGAGTGGCCCCTGTCTGCCTTATAGCCGCAGACTCAGCTGGGTGACTGCCCAGGCCCCTCTGCTGGCCCTGGTGCACTCCTGCCAGCACACACCCTGTGCACTGTCCCTGCTCCCAGCTGCCTACTGCCTTGCCAACTCTGTCTCTAAGCATCTGCTCTTTATCTCCCTGGAAGAAAGCTTGTTGAATTACAATTTCCAGGGATATTTGAATTTTATTAGCGTTTCTCAAGCTTGAAAGGTCTTTAAAGAGTGAAGTAGTATTGGTAGAATCTGTTAGGTAATCTGGCAGGCTGTTTTGGAGGAGATTGCAAAGCAGGGGGGTCTCCTAGGCTCCATTTTGAATAGTCATGCCTAGGTAATCCCTCCTTCCCTCCCTCTGTTCTTTCCTTCCCTCCCTCCTTTTCTCCCTTCTTTTTCCTCCTCCTCCCTTTCCTTTTTACTTTCCTTCCTTCCTCCTCTTCTTCCCTTCTTCTCGCCTTTCTTCCTTCCTCTACAACCAACCCTTCTGGCTTTACTTTGGGCTGGGCCCTGGGCTTGGCACAGGGTGGCAAAGGGGACTAACTCCCTTGCCTTAAGGAAGGCCTCACTTTTTTTTTTTTTGCAGTTTTTGGTTGGGGCTGGGTTTGAACCCACCACCTCCTGGCATATGGGGCCAGCGCCCTACTCCGTTGAGCCACAGGCGCCACCCCAGGTCTCACTTCTTGTCAACTCTGCATGGAGTGCTGGTTCTTTCTCTTGGAGGAGGCAGCAAGGCTTCTGCTGGGAATGAGTTTGGAAGTGAATCTTCTGGTCCCTTCTCATGTGCTGCTTTTGGAGTGGGCTCAGCTCTGGCAGGTTGGGGGTCCCTCGCGCCAGTCCTGTGGTTGAAGGTGCTCTACAAATGGCAGCAGTTTCTGTGGGGTCATCTTGCTATGGCTCTGGCAACTGGATGGATTTGCACCTGGAGGCGGAGCCTGGGGCCTGGGAGGAGACAGAGGGTGCAAGTGTGGTCACCTCCCTGTGTGCCCTCAGAGCCGGGATGGGGGGCAGGGGACAACTCTGATGTCCTCCCTGGGACACAGTGAGACTTAGAAGCTCTCAGCTCCATGCTCCTCAGGCTTTGGTGACTTGGACAAGCCTTGGGCAGGTCACTGAGTGCCACAGGCCTTCTGTACCCCGTGGGCCTGAGTGAGGCCAGCCAGCAAAGCAAGTCCTGGCTCTCAGGACCCCCTGCCAGCACGCACTGCCCCCGTCCACCTCTTTCCCATTGAGCTCTGTCCTCACCCTGTTCCTGAACATCGTTGCTTTCCATAGCCCCCAGGAACGGCTATATAATTTGCTGGGCCCTGCACAAAATTAAAACACAGAGTTCCTCGTTAAAAAATTAAGAATCTCAGGAGGGGGGAGGTTAGGGTAGAGGAAGGGTAATGGGTGGGGCCACACCTACGGTGCATCTTAGAATGGGTACAGGTGAAACTTACTAAAGACAGAATACAAATGTCTACATACAATAACTAAGAAAATGCCATGAAGGCTACGTTGAACAGTTTGATGAGCATATTTCAGATTGTATATGAAACCAGCCCATTGTACCCCTTGATTGCACTAATGTACACAGCTATGATTCAACAATAAAAAAAAAAAAAAAGAAATAAAAAAGAATCTCAAGATGGTGACAACAGAACAGTTAACCAAGATCAGGGCCCTTCTGAGTGCACCAGAGGGGTTAGAGACCACCTCTGCCAGTCCCCTCCATAAAAAGTAGCTTCCCTTGCTTTTCCTGTCCTTGTTCTCTTGTGGGTTTTCATGTCAGGAAAGCAAAGAAGGAGGGTGTGTGTGTTTATGTGTTTACGCGTTTATGTGTGTGCGTGCTGAAGGAGGAATGGTGGAACATAAAAAGGGTTTGGTTTTCGATTAACCTCCACCCCAACCTTGTTCTTTGGGAGTTGGGGGGGGGGGGAGTGTTACGTGCAGTTCTTATCATGCGGGTGACCTGGGACTCCAGGTGAAATCTCTTTCCTGCTTTCTCTACTCAGCTGCTTGGCAGGGAAGATAAACACTGCCCAGTTCAGGAGGGTTTGTGCTGAGAGCAGAGATGGAGTTTGAATGGGCTTGTTATCAGGCCTGGAAGACACAGCACAGAGATAAATGACCTGACCACTGCAGCCTCAGATGAGAAGAGAAGAGCTCAGAGCAGGAAGGGGTAAATTTACAGACTAGGCAAGTCATAGGCAAAGGCAAAGTCTCAGTGGCACTGATTTGGAGAGACCAGGCAGGGCATCAATTAAAGACGTCTTTGCTGCAGGGTTTCTAGGCTCCCAGGGCTGTGGAGAACGCAGAGGCCTTCCCTAGGTCCCTGGCTCCAGTGAGTTCTCCATACGGTTGGGAGATCTGAGGGGCCTCACCTCCTTGAAGACTGGAGTTGTGGGTTGGTCTGTTGGAGCTGGGACACCAGGCCACTGGCCCTGGCCCTAGAAACTGTCCAGACGTGGACCAAGGTACACGCTACATGCTCGCTGGGGGAATGGCTCCCCATAAGTGCCGGCGAGCCCATTGTCTCAGTCTGGTAAGGCTCCCCATCAGGTGGAGCCTGTTGTCTCTGTCAGGTCAGAGATGCCGGGGCGCCTCAACGGGGCAGCAGTCAGTCTCAGGAGAAGCAGCCTCGACTACCTGCTCCCAAGGCTATTGATGGATATGACCATAGGTGTGAAGACTGCCAAGCAACTGTGTTCTTGTCTTGTGCACTCGTGCTCTTTAATGAGAGACCAATCCCTTCCCCATCCCCTTATTACCAAGGTGTTTCTTTTCAGGTATCTGCTACGTTAGTCACCAGGCAGGGCCTGTCCCAAGGAAGGTGCTGAAGGAAGGCTGACCAACTGAATGAACTAAACTGAAAAGGTGGTGGTGAGGGGTAGTGATGACAATGAGCTCTTCCAAGTTCAGAGAGTAAGATTCAGAATGATGGGCGAGAACTTCCATGTGCTTGAGGGTGTGGGGAGCAGTCAGAGAAATGCGTTTTGAGCTGCATCTTGGATTGTTGGGAGGTGGAGAGAGTGGGCGGGGGCGTCAGGCAATGCCAGGTAGAGACTGAACACGGAAGTTAGGATGACACGGTTTCAAGGCTGGCTCATGTTTGAACAGCTGTGTGGTTTGGGGTAGATCTCCTAACCTTTCTGAGCTTCAGCTTTCCATATGGAAGATAGAGAGAAATGGCACTTAATTCATAAGATTGTGTGAGAATTGTCTAACATCTTTCCCATAAAGCACTTAGCATGGTGCCAACAGCTTTTTATTATTAACTGCAAGGACAGAAAGTAGGAAAACCTGGTGCATTTGTGTGAGAGGCAACAACTTCTGTTTCATTAGAGAAAAACAGGTTTATTTAGGAAAGAGAAGGCTCTATATTTTGCGACAGGGCTAGACCATGCAGGGTTTTGAATGCTAGATGTAGGGAATTAGCTTTATTGAAAGGGGAGATAACAAGACATAAGTGACCCTCTAGGGTCTTGGAGAGTTATTCCTTTTGCTCTAACTAGTTCTACCAAGTCATTCTCACGTCAATATTAAAATATAATGTCTCTGTATGTGTACTACTTACTTCCAATTATTTTTATATCGATGTCATGAATATCATCCGAATTTAGAAATAATCAGGAAATATTTTTGGACTATATGAGCAAAGAAGTTATTAGAAATTAAAAGGAAACCCACTTGGAATTTTAAAAGTTGTCTTGACTTGATAATTCTCTGGGTCTTTGCTTATAGCAAGGCACAAGCAGGCGTGAAAAGACGCCGTTCCCACCTCTGCTCCTGGTAGGAACTGCCCAGAGTCTAGCATGCCCAGGGCTGTTCTCTTTAGAATCATACTTAGGAAAGAAACCTCCACAATCCACCTCCTTTCCTAGAATGTGGCATAGAAATAGACTTCAAAATGTAAAATATGCAACTCCTTTGGCCCAGCATCGCCACTTCTGGGAATTTATCTTAAGAAAATAATCAGACAAGAATGTCCTTTTTTGTCTTATTTAGCGTAGCAAAAACATGAAAACAGTTTAAATACCCTTTAACATGGTATTTTTTTTAGTGGAGCTTTATTCAATGGAATGTTAAGCAGTTATTAAAAATTATTCCTTACGTTTATGGCCATTGACAGTTACTTTCTAAGCCATTTACTGATACTATGTTTTCTTTCTTTCTTTTTTTTTTTTTGAGGCAGAGTCTTACTCTGTCACCCCAATAGAGTGATATATAATGAGAGAGAGAGAGAGAGAGAGATATGGAGAGAGAGAGAGCAGGAGGTTTCAGGGCAGCATATTTGAATTATAAAATTCATGTAAATTATATCTATATTTCTTTTTCTTTTCTTTTTTCTTTTTTTTTTTTTTTTTGCATTTTTTTGGCCAGGGCTGGGTTTTAACCCCTCACCTCCAGCATATGGGGTCAGCACCCTACTCCTTTGAGCCACAGGTGCCGCCCTATATCTGTATTTCTATATGCATTAAAACTCCGGAAGGCTATAAACCAACCTATAATAAGTGGCAACTTTTAGGAAAAAGATTATGAATAGATGTTTTGGTGTTTACTAGAATATTTCTGTATTATATGAATTTTTAGCAATATATTAATTTTATCACAAGAAAATACATTTCAGATTTGAACAAAATCCTTGAGGCTTTTTTTTGTGGGCTTGAGAGGAAAAAAAGGCTGGGCACGGTGGATCTCCCCTGAAATCCTAGAATTCTGGGAGGCCACAGCCT
Organism: Loris lydekkerianus; assembly: GCA_963574355.1. Classification (NCBI taxonomy): domain Eukaryota; kingdom Metazoa; phylum Chordata; class Mammalia; order Primates; family Lorisidae; genus Loris; species Loris lydekkerianus. Next base: position 3,558 of record CAUYPK010069892.1, on the reverse strand, counting down.
GAGCAAGAGTGAGAGCCCGTTTCTACTAAAAATAGAAAAACTAGCCGGGTGTGGTGGTGGTCCTGGTAGTCCCAGCTACTGGGAGGCTGAGGCAAGAGGATTATTTGAGCCCAGGAGTTTGAAGTTGCTGTGAGCTATGATGATGCTACAATACTCTACAGGGGTGACAGAGTAAGACTCTGTCTCAAAAAAGAAAGAAAAAAGAAAAGGAAGGGGAGGAAAGGGAAGGGAAGCGAAAGAAAGGAAAGGAAAGGATGGAGGCCAGAAGGCAGTGGCACAACATATTCAATGTGCAGAAATACAGCACTGTCAATTATAAATCTTGTATTCAGTAAAACTATATTTTAAAAAAGAAAATAAAGGGGGGGGGCACCTGTGGCTCAGTGAGTAGGGCACCGGCCCCATATACCAAGGGCGGTGGGTTCGAACCTGGACCTGACCAAACTGCAAAAAAAAAAAAAAAAGCCAGGCATTGTGGTGGGCACCTGTAGTCCCAGCTACTTGTGAGGCTGAGGCAAGAGAATCGCTTAAGCCCAAAGAGTTTGAGGTTGCTATGAGCTATGACACTCTATCCAGGGTAACAGAGTAAGAATGTGTCTCAAAAAAACAAAACAACAACACAAAAAATCCTCTTATACAACCCAGCAATTGTACACTTGGGAATTTAAATAAAATAAATAAAAATATATGTACAAACAGAAACATGTAAATGAAAGTTTATAGCATTTTCCTTTTCTTTTTTTTTTTTTTTTTTACTTCAAAGAAATTTATTCAGTTACTTTTTTATTATCTAGTAAATTTTAGGCCCTGTATCCTCAAACTGTTAACCATCTAGATGTTTTTCAATTGATACATGTTCATCTGTTGTACATAACATGAAATTCTACTCAGCAAAAATTCCCTAGCAAACTGTTGATTCAAAAAAGGAATGAATCTTGAGGGAATTATGCAAAGTAAAGTAAACCAATTCTAAAAGATTATATACTGTGTGATTCTGTTTATATGACATTGTTAAAATGACAAAAGTATGAAAATGGAGAACAAATTAGTAGTTGCCAGGAATAAGGAATGTGGAGTGGGGATAGGAAGCCGGTGTGTTTATAAAAATTAATTTGATGGATCCTTATACTCACGAGACTGTTCTCTATCATGGTTGGGTCAATGTCAATATCTTGGTTGTGAGGTGTATATAGTTGTGCACCATTCAGAGAACTTGGTAAAATGTTCAAGCGATCCCCCCTTTTTTTCTTATGACTAACATGTGCATCTACAATAATATCAAAATAAAAAGTTTAATTAAACAAAAATTATGCTAAGGAAAGAGCAGACAGAGAAGACCACGTGTTTTACTATACCACTTATATTAATTGTCCAGAACAAGAGAAAATCCATACAGATAAAAAGTAGAAACTGGGGCGGCACCTGTGACTCAAAGGAGTAGGGCACCAGCCCCATATACCAGAAGTGGTGGGTTCAAACCCAGCCCCAGCCACAAACTGGAAAAAAAAAAAAAAAAAAGGTAGAAACTGGATCACTCAAACATAGGTGATGGGAGTAGAAAAGTGTATAGCCACCTTGCCTCAGGTGGAAATGGAAAACGACTGCACATGAGCATGAGCGATCTTTGAGGGATAGTGTGGATGTTCTAAAAACTCAATTATAGTAAGCAGGCATTGCAATCCTATTTGCAGGTGCAATAGGCTTTAAACCTACCAAAATAAGGAAGGATAAGGATGGAAACTTCATATTTCTTAAAGGTAATATTCAATATTATGAGATCTCAATTATTAATATTTATGCAATCAATCAGAGCACACCTCATTTTATAAGAGAAACTCTAACAGACTTGAGCAACTTGATTTCCTCCACTTCTCAAGTAGTTGGAGATTTTAACACCCCTTTAGCAGTGCTGGATAGATCCTCCAAAAAGAAGCTAAACAAAGAAATTTTAGATTTAAACTTAACGATTCAACATCTGGATGTAACAGACATCTACAGAACATTTCATCCCAACAAAACTGAATACACATCCTTCTCATCAGCCCTCAAAACATACTCCAAAATTGACCACATCCTAGGCCCAAAATCTAACCTCAGCAAATTTAACAAAATAGAAATTATTCCTTGCATCTTCTCAGACCATCATGGAATAAAAGTTGAACTCAATAACAACAGGAACCTGCATAACCATACAAAAACATGGAAGCTAAACAACCTTATCCTGAAGGATAGATGGGCTATAGATGAGATTAAGAAGGAAATCACCAAATTTTTTGGAACACAACAACAATCAAGACACGAATTACCAGAACCTCTGGGATACTGCAAAGGCAGTCCTAAGAGAGAAATTTATAGCACTGCAAGCCTTCCTCAAGAAAATGGAAAGAGAGGAATTTAATAACTTAATGGGACATCTCAAGCAACTAGAGAAGGAAGAACACTTCAACCCCAACCCAGCAGAAGAAAAGAAATAACTAAAATCAGAGCAGAATTAAAGGAAATTGAAAACAAAAGAATTATACAACAGATCAATAAATCCAAAAGTTATTTTTTGAAAACATCAATAAAATAGATAAACATTTGGCCAACCTAACCAGGAAAAAAAGAGTTTAATCTCTAAATTCATCAATCAGAAATGGTAATGATGAAATAACAACAGACCCCTCAGAAATTCAAAAAATCCTTAATGAATAATAGAAGAAACTCTACTATCAGAAATATGAAAATCTGAAAGAAATCTACCAATACCTGGAATTACACCACCTACCAAGACTTAGCCAGAATGAAGTGGGACTGTTGAATAGGCCTATATCAAGTTCTGAAATAGCAACAACTATACAAAACTTCCCTAAAAAGAAAAGCCCAGGACCAGTAGGTTTTACAACAGAATTCTACCAAACCTTTAAAGGAAAAATAGTACCTATATTACTAAACCTCTTCCAAAATATAGAAAAAGAAGGAATATTACCCAACACATTCTATGAAGCAGACATAGCCTTGAACCCCAAACCAAGAAAAGACCCAACAAGGAAAGAAAATCATAGACTAATATCACTAATGAATATTGATGCTAAAATACTCAATAATATCCTAACAAACAGAATCCAACAACACATCAAAAAAATTATACACCATGACCAAGTAGGATTTATCCCAGGGTCTCAAGGCTGGTTCAATATATGTAAAACTATAAATGTAATTCAACACATAAACAAACTAAAAATAAGGACCATGTGATTCTTTCAATTGATTCAGAAAAAGCTTTTGATAATATCCAGCATCTATTCATGACCAGAACACTTAAGAAAATTGGTATGGAAGGGACATTTCTTTTATTTATTTATTTATTCATTTATTTATTTATTTATTTATTTTTATTAAATCATAGCTGTGTACATTGATATGATCATGGGGCATCATATACTAGCTTCATAAACCATTTGACACATTTTCATCCCAATATTCAACATAGCCTTCCTGGCATTTTCCCAGTAACCGTGGCATGACATTTACATTTCACATTTGCTGAGTTTCACCCTTGCCCTTGTGAGATGCCCC
>CAUYPK010069887.1:0-34435 GCA_963574355.1 Loris lydekkerianus | reverse complement strand
ATTGCCAGAGTTTTTCTGTTGATTTCACCTCATGATTGTTTTTCACCATTGCCTCTGGCCATCCTCAGAGTTGGGGAGGTGTCTCTCCAAGATTAGACCCCAGCGGGATCACTCTATTGTTGCTGGATCTTTGTAGGGAGTCACCCTGTGTAGTTCCTCTGGGGCTGCCCCAGCCAGGGAGTTCTGGTTGTGGGAGCAGCTCTGGAGTGTGACACACCTGGATCCAGCAGCAGGGTGGGGGGTGGTGCAAATGATTCTGGGAGTGCCTGGCACCCAGTGACTTTGGGACAGAGAGCTCAAGGCTCCAGCAGTCTTTGGCCGGGAAAAGGGCTCTGCGCAGAGGCAGGGAGGGCTCTGGTGGGCACACAGCTACCGGAGTCCCTGGCCAGACGAGCGAGCCAGTGTGGAGGCAGGGAGGGTACAGATGGGAGGACGCAGGGTTGCACGGCTCCTGCAGTTCCTGGTCAGGGCCATGCGAAGTCCCAGTTGGAACGGGTCACGGTTTGGGGGTCACTGTGCAGCTCTTACTAAGGTCCGGGCAGCGCAGCTCTTACGGAGGTCCAGGCAGGCGCTGATCACTGTTGCGGCACAGCTCTTATGGAGGTCCGGGAGGGCCTAAGTTCATTTTTTTATTATTTTCTTTATTGCTGTTTTTCTGACTAATTGGGTTGGAACAGCACTGTAATGTTCTGGGAGCTCTTGAGATTGGGCATACATCAAACCGTCCCAGAGGTATAGTGGATTTGAGATAAAAGAGGGAGAAGAGATACAGAGCAAGTGTAGATCACGGGGAGAGGTGCCAGAGGCTGCCAGAGGCCCCATCGAGGAAGACTTTCCTCCAAACACTGCAATGGAAAAGTACAATTTGAGCTGAGAATATGGCAAACAACTAATATAAGAATTTTGCTCTTCAGTAGGTCCTTGGTCTTGGAGATTCGAAGAATGAACCCATGGACCACAGGTCAGTGGTAAGATAAGACTTTCATTAGAAGTTAGAAAGGAATATAGAAGTAAAAAGCACTAGAGCTTCTGAAAGGGGGAAAGAACTGAAGAACTCTCTCTCTCATTTGTATTTTTTATTTCATTTATTGAATTTTAGATGCTCTAGGATTTCTGTTTGGTTCTTTTTTATGGTATCTATCTCTGTTGAATTTCTCATTTAAATCATGAATTATTTTTCTGATTTCATTGCATTGTCTCATTATATTCTCTTATATCTTACTGAATTTCCTTCAGATTATTTTTTAATTCTTTTCTGGCATTTTGCATATTCCTTTATAAATGGGGTGTATTACCAAAAAATAGTTTTTTTGGAGGTGTCATATTTCCTTACTTTTTGATAGTTGATTACTATGCATCTGGTAAAATTTGCCTCTTATAGTGACAATTTTATGGAGTAGGCTTTGTAGGGAAAGACATTCATATGAATAAGTCTTGGGGCATCCCTTTGATGGGGTGTGTTTTCTTAGGTTCTAATCTAGGTAGGTGCTATAGTGCAGTCTTTATGTTGTATTTTTTAACTAAAATATACACTATTGATGTTTGTGTATCAGTGCCCTGTGATGAGATAATCAATAGCATTGGTGGTGCAGCCTTGCCAAGAGTAGGCTTGCTGGACTGACTTAGGTCAAGATTACATGTGTGCACATGTGGGTCAGCCAACTTGGGGTCTGACTTTCTAGGGTTGGGGCCATAGGCTGTTGCTGTAGCTGGAGACATAGGCATGCAGTTGCTTGATTGGCCTGGTTTAGTTTGTCTATCCAAGGCAGCCTATATGGATTTCTCTTAGGCCTGAGATTCAGGCACAAGGCTATTTAGCTGCCTTGGGGAATCTATTGCCAAAGGAGAGCCATTTTTCTGTCTGGTGGCATGACCACTCAGTTTTTTGGCTGGCTTAGATACATGTCTGCTGAGAGTGGCCCATGGAGATAACACAGTTTTTGGCCAGGGCTGGGTTTGAACCTGCCACCTCTGGTATATGAGGCCGGTGCCCTATTCCTTTGAGCTACAGTCTCTGCCCAAAAGTTCTCTTTTTTCATACCCCTTCTTTAAAACATCATGCTAAACAGAATAGCTGAGTCAATCCCTGTGGTCAGCTGGCTGACAGATGTCACAGTTTGCTCATCTTTATGTCCACATATTTGGAAAATGTAAAAGTATAAGTATAACAATATGCAAATTAATAATTGCGGGAGATTCTCAGGAAGCAGCAGAGTCATGTCAGGGAGACCATCAAAACACCCAACAGGCTACCACATTATGTAGAATATAGTCAGAGTCACTAGAGGGCAGCACCTACCCTCCCAATACTAGTCCATCAACATCTCAGCACTAGCTTTCAAAGGTCAGCTGCTCAAGTGGCTCTCAATGCTGGCCTTACATCAGAATCACTAGGAGGCTTATTAAAAACAAGATTGGAGGCTCCGCGCCTGTAGCTCAAGCAGCTAAGGTGCCAGCCACATACAACAGAGCTGGCGGGCTCAAATCCAGCCTGGGCCTGCCAAAACAACAATGACAACTACAACCAAAAAATAGCTGGGCATTGTGGCGGGCACCTGTAGTCCCAGCTACTTGGGAGGCTGAGGCAAGTGAATTGCTTAAGCCCAGGAGTTGGAGGTTGCTGTGAGCTGTGATGCCATGGCACTCTACCCAGGGCAACAGCTTAAGGCTCTGTCTCAAAAAATAAATAAATAAATAAATAAATAAATAAATAAATAAATAATAATAATAATAAACAAGATTTGCTATATAATTTTCAAGGCCCAGGGTAAAATGAAAATGTAGGCTCCTTGTACAGTAGGGGAAAAGTGCCATTAAGGTAAAATACAATGCATTTCCCTTTTTACTGAGTTCTCCTTCTCTCACTCTCTCTTCTTTTTCTTCTCTCAATCTCTCTCCCCTGTCTCTCTCTTTCTCTGTTTTCCTCTCCCTCCCTTCTGCTCCCTCCCATGTTTTTCATTTGCTCTTTAATGTTGGTCTAAATAAAGAAAAATAAAAATTTTAATTAATTAGCATGAATTTTACTGTTCATATTGCATAATGGCAGTTTTGCATGCAAATATCAGAGCACTTACCTTTCATGCAGAATCACCATTATACAAGTCACATTCTGTAGCTCGTTTATTCTTACCAAAACAGTGGAAACACTTTATAAATCCAAGTCAATTATTTTATTTTTTTTTTATATTAAGTCATATATACATAGATCATGAATACATTTATGCCTTTGTGGAATTCAATGTGTTGATTATTTGTACAAATTAGAGTGCTTACATCCTACTAATTAACATGGCTTAAAATCAATTCTTTTAATTTTACTTCTTAATCCAACACATCTACCATCTACCATCACTCTGTTTACTCACTCTGAGTCTTGCTGAACATACATATGGCTCAACCAGAACTCTGTCTCCTGGGGCACTGCAAATGCTATCTGTGAACGGCAGACATACACATTACACTTATTTCCCCCACTTGTGCACGAACTCCAGTATCTCATTGGATCCCTTACAATTTTATCCCTTCAAGGATTAAATTTATCCCTTGAAGGATAAAATTAGACTCTACACACAAAAGTTTTATTCTATTTCAGAAGTTATGGGCACCTTGGAACCTAGTCAGGGACACTTTAAGGATGTCCCATACAACCAGATTAAGAAACTTCATCCTAGATCCCGCCCAAACCACAGATGACAGCTCAAAGATGGGGGTCCTAAGCAAGACCAGAGTCCTGCTCATTCTGAGAAGTTACAGCAAGGGCCACTTTTGCTACCCTCAGGTATGCATACTCAAGTAGCATGGAAGTTGAATGGCTTATTTGGAATTAGACAGACCTGCATGTGAATCTTAGTTTTACCCCTTTCTTTGCGACCTTTGTACATTTTTTTTTCTCCTTTCTCCATTTCTGGTTTTTAAATTCTATAAAATGGAGCTGGTAGTAGTACAAACATCATAGGTTACTTTGTAGGATTAAAGGGGATTTTGTAAACTACGAGTGTAGTGCTGTGCTTGTCACAAATTGGTGGCTATAATGGAAGAAAAATTATGACAAAACACAAACTGAAGAAGCACCCTCACTAAATGCCTCTTCTGTCCTCTCTGACTACCTGCTTACCTTGGTCTGCATTACCTTTGCTTGATACAGAGTAGAGTGGACAAGACAATCGGAAAACAGGAAGAAATTGGAAGCATAAAAAATTGATACAATGAAAGTAAGATTGTCACTTTTGGAAAGCAGTATGATTATGTGCATGATACTTTAGGTAATCAACTAAGAAATACTATAGGAGGAGAAAGAGAGAGACTTCAGTAAGGTAGCAGAATGTAAAAATTGATCTGCAGAAATAAACTTTTGTATATACAAATGAAAGAAGATATAGTGGAGAAAATCCACTTTATATTAGCAACACAAAGGAATAAATACTTAGAAATAAAATGAAAAGTCTTTTTGAGAAAAATGGCAAAACATTTCCAAATACATTAATGCAATTTTCAATAAATAGATATACCATATTCTAAGGGGTTGGAAGACAACAGTTTTTTCTAAGTTAATCTAAATTAATGTTATCCCAGCTGGGTGCAGTGGCTCATACCTGTAATCCTAGCATTCTGGGAGGGCAAGGCAGGTGGATTGCCTTGAGCTCACAGGTTTGAGACCAGCCTGAGCAAGAGTGAGATCCCTGTCTCAAAAAAATGGTTAGGTGTTGTGGTGGGCACCGGTAGTCCCAGCTACTTGGGAGACTGAGGCAAGAGAATCGCTTGAGTCCAAGAGTTGAAATGGAGGTTGCTGTGAGCTGTGATGCCATGGCACTCTACCCAGGGTGACAAAGTGCAACTCTGTCTCAAAAGTAAAAATAAATAAATAAATAAACTAATGTTATCCCAATAGAAATACTAGTAGAGTTCTCTGGTGAGGGGGACAGTTAGACAAGCTGATTATAAATTTATGGGAGAAACAACCAGGAAAACTTTTAAAAGGAAGAACTATGGGCAGCACCCATAGCTCAGTTGGTAGGGTGCTGGCCACATAAACTGAGGCTGGTGGGTTTGAACCCGACCTGGGCCAGCTAAAACGACAATGACAACTGCAACAACATTGACATTAGTGCTATCAAGTAATTGAAAAGACTATTGAAGGATTTAAAATATGCCACTTCTAGAAATTTTTCTTAAGTAAATAATCATGTATAAAAAATTACTACCTAATGTCATCAAAAGGTTTATGAGGGGAAAACTGAAAACACCTAAATGACTGATTTGAACCTAAAAGTCTCAGGACTGGAAAGAGGAAGGTCTGAAAAAAAAACTTTTATAGAGTCATAATCACCTATATATATTTGTATAAAAAAATACCAAAAATAAATGAATAAACAAGAATGAATAAAAATGATTAAAGAATGACAAAAGTAGGAAAGATAGATAGGAAAATAAAAATTAACCAGAAAATAATGATTCTTTATGGACATGAATACAAATTTTATTTCAAATTCCTAACAAAAATTACACTTTTAAAAGGAATTCTCATTGTCTCAGTGCCTGAGGCTCAAGCAGTTAAGGCGCCAGCCACATACACCTGAGCTGGCGGGTTCCAATCCAGCCTGGGCCCGCCAAGCAACCATGACGGCTGCAACCAAAAAAAATAGCCGGACGCTGTGGTGGGTGCCTGTAGTCCCAGTTACTTGGGAGGCAGAGGCAGGAAAATCGCTTGAGCCCAGGAGTTGGAGGTTGCTGTGAGCTGTGATGCCATGGCCCTTTACCCAGGGCAATAGCTTGAGGCTGTGTCTCAAAAAAAAAAAAAAGGAATTCTCATTGAACTAAATTTAGCAGATAGGCTTGGTGCCTATAGCTCAAGCAGCTAAGATGCCAGCCATATACATCAGAGGTAGTGAGTTCGAATCCAGCCTGGGGCCTGCCAAACAACAATGCCTACAACCAAAAAATAGCCGGGCATTGTGGTGGGCGCCTGTAGTCCCAGCTACTTGGGAGGCTGAGGCAAGAGAATCACTTGAGCTGAAGAGTTGGAGGTTGCTGTGAACTGTGACGCCATGGCACTCTACCCAGGGTGACAGCTAGAGGCTCTGTCTCAAAATAAATAAATAAATAAATTAATTAATTAATTAAGTTAGCAGATACTGATGGATTGTGGAGCCAGGCTTTTTATTGGATTGGGAATTTATAGGTAAGCGAGGGGGAAGGCTGGCACAATCCACATAGTAATGTATTAGAGTTGACAATATGAACAGTATGAACTCATGTGTGGCTTAATATAGACACAGATGGTCACAAATTAAAATATTTAGAAATATTTACAGATATGTGTACATACATGGGTTACTATATAAATGTATTTTCTTGCTCTGTCAGCTGAGAGAGTCTAGAAGACCAGGAGCACCAGTAACAATCAACACCAGGACTTCTTAGAGAAATGGCTGATTTTAGGACTGAGTCAGAAAATACATATGATGAGTTTGGAACGTCCTCCTGTGCTAGAGAGTAAAGAAGTGCTAAGGAAAAATAATTGGTGGGGGACGTCAAAAGGATACAGAAGACAACTGCAAGAGCTCTCAATGGCTAAAGCTGGAACAACTGAGCAAGAAAATAAGTAATGTTGGATTGTTGTCTTATAATCCAAAGTATAAAATAAATATGCACAAGTCCACACTGATATAAATAAATGATTGGATACGTAAGTAATTGAGGAAAACAAATAAATAAATGGGGAAGAGGAGTATGTACTCTTGATATGCTATGATGAAAATAGTATTTTAGATTGGTGTCCTTTCTCCACAAAACCCATAACTCCAGTCTAATTATGAGGAAAAACATCAAAAAAATTCCAGTAGACGCTCATGCTACAAAATATCTGACTAGTAATCTTTAAAACTGTCAAAGTCATTTAAAACAGAGAAAGTCTAAGAAACTGTCACAACCAACAGAAGCCTAAAGAGAAGCAATGACTAAATGTAATGTGACATCTTGGATGGGATTCAGGAACAGAAAAGACACTGGGAACAAACTAAGAAAATCTGAATGAAGTGTAGATCTAATTTATAATAATGTATCAGCATTGGTCCATTAAGTGTAACAAGTGTACCATACTAATGTAATGTAACCATGTTAATGTAAAGTAATTAGTAGGTACAATACTAATGTAAGATATTATCAACAAGTGACTGAGCATAAAAAATAAAGTTGGGCCTTTATCTAATCTATACATAGAAATTAACTCAAAATGGATCAAAGACCTAAATGTAGACCTAAATAAGATTTGTGGAAGAAAACTTCATGACATTAGATTTGTCAATGATATCTTGAATATGACACCAAAAGCATAGACAACAAAAGAAAACATCAGATAACTTGGACTTCATCAAAAGTAAAAACTTTTGTGCATCAAAACACACTATCAAGGCTGGGCATGGCAATTCATGCCTGTAATCCCAGAACTCTGGGAGGCCAAGGCAGATGGATCCCTTGAACTCAGGAGTTTGAGACCAGCCTGAGCAAGAGCAAGACCCCATCTCTGCTAAAAACAGAAAAAATAGCTCCCCAGCTACTTGGGAGGCTGAGGCAGGAGGATCACTTGAACCCAGGAGTTTGTGGTTGCTATGAGCTACAGTGGCATCATGGTACTCTAGCCTGAGGAACAGAGTGAGACTCTGTCTGAAAAAACAAAATAAAACAAAACACAACCCCTGCCCCCACTATCAACAGAGTGGAAATGCAAACCATACAATGGGATGGTTTGTATGGGAGCGGAGAGAGAGGCTTTTTCAGAAATTTCCTGCAATAATAACCACTTTGTGGTTTATTTTCTGGTAAGGACACAATTCACAACAGTTCATTACTTTGCTCCACTCACAACTCCTTGATTCTTTAGTAATTTTACCCACCCCAACCCCCAAGCCCACATATGAAAAGGTGAGAATTACATCTTGGACTGATTTCAGGCAACAGATACTTGAATTCTGAGAGTCTGTAAATAGAGATCCACTTTCAATTTACTCGATCTGCCTGCCTTCCATTCCAGTGACTTACCTATTAACCAGAGGTGGGGAGCAAGTGTGAAGAAGCTCTGAACTTTCAATGACAATGAGGCTACTCCAATCCCTGATACAGCGGTAAGGACTTTTATTTGTGAATTCATGAGAAATTTCTCTTCTTCCATGTTTGAAAGAACTTCCCAAACTCACCAAGCCTTGTAGAAAATCAAACTGAGAAAGCTTCAGATCCAACCTACTATTTGATTGGGAGAGGCCTAAATCATGGTGGTAGGGTTTGGGGATGTAGGGGGGGGATGAGAGATGAACCTTTGCTCCAAAATTTCACCTTGAAGGTAGTCTGATGTGTCTAAACCAGACATCTGAAAGCCCATGAAGAAAAATCTCAAATATTCGAACTCCAATCTCAGTAAATATCCAGGCCCTGCCTATTTAGCTGCAAACTATGTTCAGCCAGATTTCATTTTATTTCTCTAGTTTCCGACATCTTTTCTTATTTCTAGTCTGCTGCCTGCCTCTGGAATTTCCAATTGATGCTCATTTTCCAGCTTGGCTCTCAGCTTTGTTTAAGGACTTTGTTTAAACTCTCGTTGGATCTTCCTGCTTCTTGCTGCCCCATGCCAATTCAGTCCCTGGAACTTAAATCTGAACAGTGATATACTTGGCCAATGCTTCAACCAGACTTGCCCGGTTCAGTCATAAGCATGAAAGCAGGCAAACCTCATTGCTTTATCTTATCCACACAGAATTCATGAAATGGCTTAATCCATCTTCTTCCTAATTCATCTTCTTTCTCTAGACTCTTAATATGGAGAAATGAAACCATTTACCCAATGCACCTTACTGTCTTCATTAACATGCCTTTAATATTTATTTGTCTTCACAATTTTATAACTTTATTGTTCAAGGAGAGTTTTGCCTGGGAAAATAAACTTTGTCATTCGTTACAGAAAACAACTCTATCATTCATTTTAGGAACTTCGTGAGAAACCACAAACTCTTCAATAGAAAGCATTTGAAGACTCTTTGAACTTCTAGCCTCAAAATCATCACTTTTCTTTTTATACCAATATTACCATTCTATCACAATACTTACCCCATCCTAATTAAACCCTCATCATCATCCCCAGCCCTGCACTGATGGATCAGCCTGAAACTAGACTTAAAAATCTGAAAATCAAATCTTATTCTTTATCCTCCAAGAAATTATTAGAAATTATTAGTGGTAAGGGTTCTCCCTTACCACTATCAGTAATAAAATCATCTTTGTCTTATCAAAAAGTTGTTCAGGTAATATTTAGTGACTTGGAACTTGATAAACTTTATCAGCTCCCTTACATTATTACTTACAGTCCAGAAAATGTAATACTGCACTGAGAGGGTGTTGACGTTGATAACCTCTAGTTTCCCCTATAAAGAATACCAAATAAAATGTTTATGGAATACAACCTGAACTCCATTTTAACATCTTAAATAATTGTCTTTCTCATTCTGTAATCCTTAGACATCACAACTCACAGAATTTTTTATTCTATATATATTTTTAGCACAGCCTTTGTTTGAGATAGGTTGTGAACACTGCCTCCAAGAAGCCAGCAGTCAGTGGATTTGACAACTATTTCCTCTGTGCTCAAGTTGGTGCTAGAGCAGCTTCTGTGGGTAATCTCATTGTATGGCTGGCAGTAACATTTTGATACATGCACATAAAATATTCTCTAAGGAAGAATGTTCATAAATAGACTTGCTGCTACAGCTTGTGGAGGAGTCTTGCCTTTTAATCAGGTTTTCTTGTACTAGGAGTTATAAGATTTTGTATGTGCACAAGTGAAAGCGCATATGACATGTGTGGGTAGGTGTGCACCCAATTTGTCAGCAGTGTTCTCAACTAGGCGTTCACGCTTCAGAGAGAAGGAAATGGTTGCTTATTCTACTAGCTCAGAATTCATGGAATATATCTGGGGGAAACATTTTAAAATATACTTTTTTTTTTTTTTTTTTTTTTTGTCTTATAAGGATTTACAGGACTGAAGGAAATTCCAACAGGTTTGAACAAGGTTTAGCCTTTACTTTGAAAGTACAGTATACTAGATGCAGGGAGATACATTTAGCACACAGTTCAAACTCATAGTCTGAAAGTTTCCATTTTCTGACCTTTAATTTTCTATGTCTAGGATATTGTCACACATAGCAGTTCTTGAAACAAATTTGTTGACTTCCACTGTCTTGCTTTTTGCTCTCTAGATCTTTAACTAGTGGAAAAGAAGGCAAGATCCTTCTTGGAAAAGAGAATAGATAAAATGAGACTAAATAAATTCTAACTTTTAAATGATTATCAAGTGGATATATCTTCCCTATAAGACATAGAATTTTCCTAGCAAATAAAAAATTTAAAGATAGTGAAAGGTTTAAGACCAGTTTTGTAGATATAGATGATTGTATAATGCTAGAAATGGAATTATCCTAAGATCATTTATATTGAGTAAACCAGGTTTTGTTTTTCATATGGTATTTTGTAAAATTTAGCAAAAATGTTTCAGGTGTTCACAAATATTTGGTTTCAATTTAATTCTTGAAGTGTATTTTAACTTAAAAAAATTGTGAATACACAGCAGCACACAAACATACCCTCTACCATCCAGGGGTGGCGAACAAGGTAACAAAAAACACCTGACTGATCATGTTATATTATGTGTTTAATATATTATTGTTAAAATTATACGCTTTTGTGTGAGTGTTTGTCTGTTTTGGCAGGTCACTGCGTGGTGTGGCTCTCTGACTCTCACCGTTTAAAATTTTGGCTCTTTGTGGCGAACAAGTTAGTCTGTTTGTGCTCCTGTAACAAAATCCCACAGACTGGGTAATTTATAAATAATAGAAATTTATTACTCAAAGTTCTGAAGCCTTGGAAGTCCGAGATCAAGGTGCCAGCAGGTTTTGGTGTCTGTCTGGTGGTGGTTGTTGTTTGTTGTTCTTTCTGCATCCAAAATGGTGTCTTGTTGTCTCCTCCAGAAGGAGCAAACGCTGTGTCTTAGATGGAGAAAGGCAGAAAGACAAAAGAGACAAACTCTCTCTGAAGCCTCTCTCCTGGGGCATTAATGTGTTCATGAGGGTGGAGCTCTCATGACTTAATTACTGCCCCAAAGGCCCTATCTCGTAATAATTCAAGTTTAAACACATGAATTTTGGAAGAGATATATTCACATCATAGCATCTGTGAATTTTTAACACATTTTAGATTACCAAAGTATTAATTTGTGTAAAACTTAGAATAAAGCTTCTCCTTTGACAGTCTCTGTGTAACTGAAGACTATCTTAAGAAAGCAAAATTATAAGAGAATAAATTTGTATTCTTCTAAGCCACTAAGTTTGTGGCAATTTATTACAACAGGAATAGGAACTAATATACATCTTCCTATCAAATATAGCGCTTGTAGAATTAAAGCCTGCCATCAAGCTCTTAGGGTTTCATTTCACCATCCTCCCTTTCTGAAGATTTTTAAAAAGTTTTTATTTATTTATTTTTATTATTTTTTTATTTCAAATTAACACTAGGGTACAAATTTTTAGGTTACATTGTTCCCACTTTCAGAGTAAAGTTCCAATGGTAAACGAGCCCTCCGGGGGGGGGGGGTTATAAACCCTCACAATGTACACATTACCTGCGATCCCACCTCATGCCCCCCCTCCTTCCACCGATCATTCTCCCACTCACCTCCCCACTGCCCCCAAACTAGAGTATATTTGAGTTTCTTGTTCATATGAGCATATAATTGTTTATATATTGATTTCATAATAGTGTGGAGTACATTGGATATTTATTTTTCCATTCTTGTGACACTCGACTAAGAAGGATGTACTTCAACTCCATCCAGGTAAATCTAAAGGCTATAAAATCTCCGTGTTTTTTTTTTTTTTTTTTTTTTTTGTAGAGACAGAGACTTGCTTTATCGCCCCTCGGTAGAGTGCTGTGGCATCACACAGCTCACAGCAACCTCCAACTCCTGGGCTTAAACCATTCTCTTGCCTCAGCTTCCCAAGTAGCTGGGACTACAGGCACCTGCCACAACGCCCAGCTATGTTTTTGTTGCCATTTGGCCTGGTCTGCCACCCTCGGTATATGGGGCCAGCGTCCTACCCACTGAGCCACAGGTACTGCCCTAAGTCTCCATCTTTTTAATGACTGAATAGTATTCCATGGTATACATATACCACAGTTTGGGTAGAAGGGCACTTAGGCCATTCATGGGTTGATGGGCACTTAGGTTGCTTCCATGACTTGGCAATTATGAATTGAGCCACAATAAACATTCTAGTGCAAATGTGTTTGTGGTAAAATGATTTTTGTTCTTCTGGGTAGATACCTAGTAGTGGAATTACAGGATTAAATGGAAGGTCTACTTTTAGATCTTTGAGGATTCTCCATACTTCTCTCCATAAAGGTGCTCTTAGTTTGCAATCCCAACGTCAGTGTAGGAGTATTTGCTTCTCTCTGCATCCACACCAGCATCTGGTATTTTGGGACTTTGTGACATGAGCTAATCTTGCTGGGGTTAAGTGATATCATAGAATGGTTTTGATTTGCATTTCTCTGATGATTAAAGATGATGAGCATTTTTCACATGTTTCTTGGCCATTCATCTGTCATCCTCAGAGGAGTTTCTATTCAAGTCTCTTGCCCACTTACAGAGGGGGTTGTTTGCACTTTTCTTATTGTTTAATTTGAGTTCTCTGTTGATTCTAGTTATCAGGCCTTTATCAGATTCATAACATGCAAAAATCTCCCATTCCGAAGGCTATTTGCTTTGTTTGTGGTACCCTTAGCTGTGCAAAAGCTTTTTAGCTTGATCAAGTCCCAGTTATTTATTTTTTGTGTTGCTACAATTGCCGGGGAGAGGGGTTCCTCATAAGATTTTTTCCTTATATCTTCAGCACCAATATCTGGAAGCACAGTATTTTCCGAAACTCAGCCAAAAAGATTTAGAAATCTTGACTAGACCAATGTCAAGCACCGAAATACCATCAATTATACAAAATCTCCCCAGAAAGAAAGCCCTGGACCAGATGGCTTCACACCAGAATTCTATCAAACCTTCAAATAGGAAATAGTTTCTATAATGCAGAAACTATTCCAAAATATAGAGAAGGAAGGAATCCTCCCCAACACATTATATGTGTTGATAGACCAATATCATTAATGAATATTGATGCAAAAATATTCAACAAGATATTAGCAAGAAGAATACAACAACACATCAAAAAGGTTATACACCACAATCTGGGATAAAAGCGGGTTTTATCCCAGAGATGCAAGATTGGGTCAACACATGTAAATCTATAAATATAATACACCACATAAATAGAATAAAAAACAAAGGCCATATGATTCTTTCAATTGCTGTAGAAAAGGCTTTTGATAATATCCAGCATCTTTTCACGATAAAAACACTCAAGAAAATAACTGTAACTCAGTGGTTAGGGTGCCGGCCATATACACCTGGGCTGGCGTGTTCAAACCCAACCCAGGCCTGCTAAAAACAACAATGACAGCTACAACAAAGAAATAGCTGGGCACTGTGGCAGGCTCCTGTAGTCCAGCTACTTGGGAGGCTGAGGCAAGAGAATCACTTAAGCCTAAGAGTTTGAAGTTGCTGTGAGCTGTGACAACATGGCACTCTACCAAGGGTCACATAGTAAGACTCTGTCTCAAAAAAAAAAAAAAAAAAAAAAAGGAAAGAAAGAAAATAGGCTGAGTTGGAACATTCCTTAAATTGAGGCCATCTACAGCAAACCCATAGACAATACCACATTGAATGGAGTAAAACTGAAAGCATTTCCATTCTAATCTGGAACCAGACAAGGGTGTCCACTGTTTCCACTGCTATTTAACATGGTGATGGGAGTCCTAGCCATCCCAATCAAGCAAGAGAAGGAGATCAAAGGAATTCAGATGGGGACAGAGGAGGTCAAACTCTCCCTCTTTGCAGATGACGGGATCATATACCTGGAAAACCCCAGGGAGTCAACTACAAAGCATCTTGGGATACAAAATCAATACCCACAAATAAGTAGTCTTTGTATATGCTATCAATTGTCAAGCCAAGAATAAAATCAAAGATCTATTCCTTTTGCAATAATGCCAAAGAAGATGAAATAGCTGGGAATATATCTAACAAAAGAGGTGAAAGATCTCTACAAAGAGAATTATGAAACTTTGAGAAAGGAAATAGCAGATGTCAATAAATGGAAGAACATACCATATTTGTGGCTGGGAAGAATCAATATTGTTAAAATGTCCATACTACCCAAAGCAATTGATAGGTTTAATGCAATTCCTATCAAAGCACCAATGTCAACTTTAAAGAACTTGAAAAAATAGTACTTTGATCTTATGGAACCAGAAAAAAAATCCCCGAATAGCAAATACAATTCTTAGAAATAAAAACAAATCTGGAGGCATCACATTGCCAGATTTCAGGTTATACTACAAGGCTATTGTGATCAAAAACAGCATGGTACTGGTACAAAAATAGAGACGAAAATCTATGGCATAGGATAGAGAATCTAGAGATGGACCTAGCTACACATCATCATCTAATCTTTGATAAGCCTAAGCAAAACATGCACTGGGGAAAAGAATCCTTATTTAACAAATGGTGCTGGGAGAATTGGTTATCCACATGTGGAAGACTGAAACTAGACCTGCACCTCTCACCATTGATAAAAATTGATTCTTGTTGGATGAAAGATTTAAATTCAAGATATGAAACTAAAATTCTAGAAGAGAGTGTGGGGAAAACCACCTTCCTGAAGATTTTCATTGCATCCTTTCACCTTTGCACTTCTACCTTTAATGAAATATGCTTTCCCTTTACTCTGTCTTCCTGTCTGGAGGAGGTTTCCTTTTTATCATATGTCCCTTCCTTAAAAGTTATTCATCATCCCCCTCTTTCCTGGGACTAAATTGGTAGAATTGCTGTAAAGGAGCATGATTAAATATTGGGAACATGCTGTGGCTGGGATGTCAAGGAAATGCACAAACAGTGTAGTGTTAAAATATTGAAATTGTGACTTTCTATCCCCCCACAAGATATAATCCATAAGAATTTTGAGACTTCCATGTCTATTTTCTTTACTGCTCTATCTTCAACATCTAGAACAGGGTCTGTAACCAGTGAACAAATGTGAAAAAATGAAGGAATGAAGATGATCAAACCTTATTTTTCCCATGCTAGAATATCAGGGACATTGATCACTCATGATCAATAAGGGGTAAGTGATTGGCCCTGGCATCCTTTGGAGAATTTTAAACAGAGGATTGAAGCAATCAGATGTGCAAGTTATCCAATGTCTTTCATAACTTGGGTGGGTGAGGGAAAACTTCTCCTTTCCCTGTAAGTTGCTGAAAGATCAACTCACAATTAAGGCAGATTAATAAGAGGAAAAGGTTTATTTACCTGTGCATGGGGAGAGTCACAGAGTGATTACCCAATATCCCAATGAAGTTCAGAAATTTTTATACTCTCCTTTTAGTGGGAAGGCAGAGATGAGGAATATGCATAATTTTGTTTAGGGCCAAGAAATGGTTACAAGGAAGGATGGATGGATGGGGAAAACAAATTGACTTGTAAATAATTCTCTTTGCAAATTAACCATTTTTTTGGTGTCATGCTTTTATTCAAATGAAAGAGAACAAACTACACTAGAAACAGTAATATGATAGTATTTTACAAGAACGGTAATATAATAGTATTTTATAGCCATTTTAATATTTAAAATAATTTAGGCCAGCTCTGGTTACCTTCTTGGTTTTCTTTCCTGCAATACAGTGAGATAACAGAGAAGGAAAAGGAAATCTACTGCTCTTTTTATAGATCCCTCTGGTTATACAGATAGAGGGAAAGCCCCTTCCCAAGGGCCTGCTGATCTCTAAGGAACATTAATTCAAAATACTCTTTATATTAAGGAGTCAAATTTTGGGATGAAATTTCCCGAGCTCCTTCCTTCTTCTTCAAGTTATCACGAGCACCATTAGGAGGACTCTATATTATTCCAAGCAACGGTTATAAATTAACTACCAAATACACATACCATAGTGGGAGAATTCACTACTGTAAATATTCAGATCCATGAATAGCCTCCTGAGAAGAGCTACGGAAGTTTTACAAAGCATACACTGCCTTTCCTTCTCCAACCATATCCCCTCTTTATTCTCTTTCTCCTAACACTGAGGCCCTTAAGTCAGTTGAACTAGATAGCCACAGGGACCTGTTCAGAGCATTTCAGCTGAGATTTGGGTAGCCAGCCCACTCCGCTATAATATTTGCATTTCGTACTAAACTTGTCTATAATGTTACAAATTTCACCCTCCTACATTTCTGTTACAATATCATAATCATAAAAATGATATTTTGGTTTCCTCTTGTGTAAATGGAACGAGTATTTCCATATACAATGGAGAAGAAAAATTGTTGGTTATCTCCCAAAAATGTCTGAGGTTTGATCTAAACCTGAAACTTAGGTCCTCATACTCTGGGAGGAGCCTTTTGTTTCTGAGTTTTCTCAGTTCACTCACATGCTACTGTAGACTTATGCCAGGTCATGTCTGGGGATGATCTGGTTGACTTTTACTTTGGCAAAACAGAAGGAACCTGAAACCAGACACACTATTCTGGAGTTTTCTCCTGAAAATGAATCTCTATCTCTTGTTCCTTACCCTTACAGGATTTCTGACAAACAGGCAGACACCTACTTGCTTAAGGGGCCTCCCAGAATCCTGTGGGCCTCGGGTGTGAAATAAAGAGAGCTGAAGGGCTTTGTGGCTAGTGCCCACCTCGAGAGCAAAAAAGAGGGGTATGTTAGGAAGGGACAAGGGAAGCAAAAGAGCCTTCCTGAATGTGTTATTCGCTCCCACTGCTGTCATCCCACTGAGTTGTCTGCAACCCAAGCCACGCCCAAATATCAGAAAACAGCTTATTTTTCCCATGCTAGGAGATCAGAGACATTGTAAGACCTCCAAGGATGGAAAAGGGGGTTATGTGTGACAACTTTGATGTCTTCCAGGCCTGAGGTTATGCAGAGGGCAAAAGGGAAGATACCTAGTAGCTGTACTTCTCTAGGATTCAGCTGTGTGAAATTCCAGGGAAATATTTATCACAATTACCTTTTTTCTTAATTTTACCCATAGTCTCAGTTGCTTAAGCTAACTGCTGTTGAATTTTATGTGGATTAGGTGGCTGGCACAAAATAGATACTCAATAAATCTGTCCTGAATGAACTATGTGCAAATATATGCTAAAGAGATTTAAGTGGAGTATTATTCATGATGAAATTATGAACAATATTTTTCTGTTCTTCAAAATCTCTGTATGATGGTGGCATTATATTATTTGTAAAATAATCAATATTCTTCAAATATTTTATAAATTCAAAAGTATATTTGTATCTTAGAATTATCATATGATCCAGCAATCCTGCTTCTGGGTATATAACACCCCAAATTGAAAACAAGGTCTTGAGGACCTTGTTGCTTGCACACATAGCAACATAGTTAAAACATGGAAGCAATCTTACTGTCCATCAAGCGGTGTGTGGATAAGGAAAATATGGTATATCCATATAAGAAAATATTATTCAGCCTTTAAAATATTATTCAGCCTGTTAAAATATATTGCAGAAAGAAATTCTGCAATATATTATAACATGGATGAACCTGGGGAAAGTCTGTGAAAGTCAAAACCAGCCAAAGTAGGCCCCTAGAACTCCTCCCACTCTTGCTTGTGCTTGAAGGGATAGGACATTAGCCCCAGTGTTTATGTGATGGAAGTACAATGCTGAGCTATACTAACTGAAGCTAGTCATAAAATGACAAGTATTGTATATATGGTAAGTACTTACATGAGGTACTTAGAGGAGTCAAAAACATAAGAGACACAAATGGCATGGTGTTTACCAAGGGCTGGGAGGAGGGAGGAACGTTATTGATTAATGGGTAGAGTTTCAGTTTGACAAGATAAAAGGAGTTCTGGAGATGGATAGGGGGTATGATGACACAACAACATCAGTGTACTTAATGCCCCTGAACTATATACTTCAAAATGGATAAAATGGTAATTTTTTTTTTTTGTTGTTGTTGTTGTTGTTTGGCCAGGGCAGGGTCCAAACCCACCACCCTCGGTGTATGGGCCGGTGCCCTACCCCCTGAACTACAGGCATCACCCAATAAGATGGTAAATTTTATGTTATATGTATTTTACCACTCTTTTTAAAACAAAAGCTTGAGCAAAATGAAATTTGGACAGGTTAATATTGTTACTAGGTATTTACAGAGGATATTTTTTGTAGTTTAGCAAGGCATTGAAACAACTTCATAAGTTGTTTTTATAGTAAAATTATAGGGCCAGACAATGTTCAAGTTCTCATTATTTGTATTCTCAAAGCATACAATAAGTGTATAAACAAGTTGCAATGAGGATTTTGATTCCTCAATCCTAGTATGTAGCTATAGAAGCCCAGATCCCTCTCAGAAGATGAATACAGACATATGTAGTGATGTTAACTATGTCACAGGCTGTAGTGGGGAAAGTTAGTGATTACACATGTTTTGTGATTACACAATGTTTTGTAGATACAGAGTGCTATGGAAATGCTAAACATCAACAACAGTGATTAGTTCAAATCACTATCTCTATTCTGAGTGCAGCTGTCTCTCAAAATTTACTTTGAGAGTTTCATCACCTCATCTCAAGAAATAAGGTAACCTCCCTCAGAGACCCTACTGTGAAGCTGCCCCTCATTCTCCCTAGCGGCTGAACACTCCTCTTCAGCCTACCTTTCTATTCTCAGCTGATCCTCAAAGGCTGAATCTGACACTAACAGGAAAAAGAAAAGTCTGCCTGAGCTGTGAGCCTTTTAAAATTCCTGACTTTCAAACAAAATTGCACACAGAGATCCTTCAATATAGAACTCCCTGTCCTCCCCTTCACAGAATAGGAACATTCCTGGGCTCTGAGCTCTAGTAATGCTTTGGTAACTGGGTGAAGCATCATTGTTTATGAAGCATTATTTCCTTTTCAGGGGCACTGGGTGTAAAAAAAAAAAAAAAAAAGATATCAAAGAGACGTAGCCCTTGTATTCACTGATACCAAAGAAAGCCAACATCAAAGCACCAAACAAATCTCCCTCATCTCTGGGCTCAGTTAGTATAATTCAGCATGTGCTCCCATCAAATAAACATTGGGGCTAATGCTCCATCCCTTTCATACAAACAAGAGAGGGAGGAGGTACAAGAGCCTAGCATGCCTGGGTTTTGACTTTTAAGAGAGAATCCTGAAATTGGAATGGGACAGGCCCCAAGAGTTTGGTCTTAATACTGGAGGATCTCACAGGACAGTATGGCAATTGGAAAATTGTAGGAAAATTATTACTCTGTTATTGCATGTTATGTTTTTTGCCTGTGAAGAAACTGTCAAACTGAATAGCTGTCAAGCTGAATACCTATTCAGGATTGGGATGGGCATTGCAATGGGAACATGCCTGCCGTAGTAAACTATGTGTGTATTTAGAGAGGTAAAGAAGGACAAGAGTTTTTAAAGGAAAAATGAGGAAGATTACAAACTGTTTTGAGATAATCATCCTTGGCTGCAAAGATCAATAACAGGGTAATGCCAATCCAAAGATGGATGGACAGTGGCTGGGCTGCTGTTGTTACTAAAAGTTTGGTACTTGTCTCAGAGTCCAAATCAGTGAGAATAAAGAATGAGGACAAGTGGTTTGAAGAAAAGGAAATCACTGATTATTCACTATATTCTCAGTAAATTAAAGCAGTGCTTTTTTTTGTTTCCTTATTCATAGCATGAATATATTATAATTTGTTAAGTAATTCTTTTTTTGAGGTTTTTCCACCTATTTATCCCCATAAGCAATGCCACAATAAACATTCTTCTACATATTCCCACAGATCAAAGAGGATCAGTATCTTAGTCCATTCAGGCTGCTGTAACAAAACACCATAAACTTGTGTAGCTTATAAACAATGGGAATTTATTTCTCGTGGTTCTGAAGGCTGAGAAGTCCAAGATCAAGGCACTGGTAGAATAGTGTCTGGGCCACACGCAATGGTTCATGCCTGTAATCCTAGCACTCTGGGAGGCCTAGGAAGGTGGATTGCCTGAGTTTGGGAGTTTGAGACCAGCCTGAGCAAGAGTAAGACGCTATCTCTAAAACTAGATGGGCGCTGTGGTGGGCATCTATAGTCCCAGTTACGCAGGAGTCTGAGGCAATAGGATCCTTGACCTCAAGAGTTTGAGGTTGGGGCTAGGCGCAGTGGTTCATTCCTGTAATCCTAGCAATCTGTGAGGCTGAAGTGGGTGGATTGCCTGAGCTCAGGAGTTTGAGACCACCTTGAACCAGAGAGAGACCCAGTCTCTGAAAACAGCTGGGCATTGTGGTGGGTGCCTGTAGTCCAAGCTACTTAGGAGGCTGAGGCAGGAGGATCACTTGAGCCCAAGAGTTTGAGGACGCTGTGAGCTATGATGCCACGACATTCTACCCAGGGCAACAGAATGAGACTATCTCAAAAAAAAAAAAAAAAAAAAGTCTGATGATGGTCCTGTCATACAGGCACTTATAGAGGGTGTCTTCTTGCTGTGTTCCTCACATGGTAAAAGGGGTGAGAAAGTTCTCTGGGGCTTCTCTTATAAAGGTATAAGAGAAGAATCCCATTCTTCTTTTCTAAGGGTACTAATCCCAGGGTTCCACCTCCTAATACTATCACATTGGTGATTAGATTTCAACATAGGAATTTTGAGGAGACACATTCAGGTTGTAACAATCAGGTGTGTCTATAGAGTTTTCTTCTTCAGTCAAAGGCATTATTAGCAGCTATCCATCTCTGTTATATCTTTCAACAACACAGACTCTCAGGACCAGCTTCAGCAATCTGTTCTTACACCATGCTAGTCAAAGGCAAAGCTTATCTTAACACCTTCAATGTTGCCCTTGTCTCTTAGAGGTGACCATCTTTAAATCAAAACCGAAAGTATAATGTTTTAATCAAAACTTGAAAGTGGTCCTCAGACTGTGTCTACATTCAGCAGTAGGTCAGGAAATCATTTTAGATAACAAATGTTAGGATTGTTTTAATTAAATAAGATAGATAATATTATAATATCAGGAGCATCATGTAATAAACGTAGAATTTTTTTTCCACAAAACTTCAGGTTTAGGGCGGTGCCTGTAGCTCAGTGGGTAGGGCACCAATCCCATATACTGAGGGTGGCGGTTTCAAACCTGGCCCCAGCAAAAATGCAACAAAAAAATAGCTGGGCATTGTGGCAGGTGCCTGTAGTCCCAGCTACTTGGGAGGCTGAGGTAAGAGAATTGCCTAAGCTCAGGAATTGGAGGTTGCTGTGAGCTGTGATGCCACAGCACTCTACTGAGGGTGACAAAGTGAGGCTTTGTCTCTACAAACAAACAACAACAACAACAGAAAATGCTTCAGGTTTAGTTACAGATCCATAAATGTACATGTGTGTACAGAGGCATGTTGTAAAATTTGTTACAAAAATTTTTTATTTTTTATTTCAGGTTAATGTGAGGGTACAAACAACTAGGTTAAAATATTTGCATTAGTTGGGTAGAGTCCCTCTTATTGTTGTATTCTGCACCAAAAGGTGTGCTGTGTACCCTTACATTGTGCCCATGAAGTGGCAGCACAACAATCCCCTCCCCCATCCCTTTTTCCCCCTCCTCTCAGGTTAAATTGAATCGAGTTTTTCTCTTAGGTGACCATGTATTAGATCACCTACTGGCTTCATTTTAGTATTGGGTACATTGGATATTTGGTTTTCCATTTTTGTGATACTTTACTAAGGAGAATGTGTTCCAGCTCCATCAAGGTTAATACAAAACATGTAAAGCCGACATCTTTTTTTATGGCTGAATATTTATAGAATACATAGGATAGGTATTCTATGGTATACATAAACCAGTTTGTTAATCCATTCCTGGGTTGATGGGCATTTAGGTTGTTTCCACATCTTGGCGATTGCAAATTGAGTTGAAATAAACAATCAAGTTGAAATGTCTTTTTGATAGAATGATGTTTTTTTTCCCTTTGGGATAGATACCTAGTAATGGGATGGCTGGATCACATGGAAGATCCACTCTTATTTCTTTGCATTCTTTCTATGGAGGTTGTATTAGTTTGCAATGCCATCAACAGTGCAAAAGTGTTCCCTCCAGAACTGTGTTGAATAGTAGTGGGAACAGGGGCAGCGCCTGTTGCTTAAGGAGTAGGGCTCCTTCCCCATATACTGGAAGTGGTGGGTTCAAACCCGGCCTTGGCAAAAAACTAAAAAAAAAAAAAAAAAAAAAAAAAGAATAGTAGTGGGAATAGAGGAATTTTGAGGAGAATTGGATAAAAAACCACAATCCTTCACTTTAAATTACCTTATCTCTGTGTTTAGGTGCTGAAGTGGCCTTTTGGTATAAGGCCAAAGGGAAGAGAAGGGTAAAGAGCAAGAAGGAAGAAAGGAAAGAATAAGATACAGGACAAAAAAAAAAAAAAAAAAGGAATGGGATGAGAGGAAAGAAATGAAGAAAAGGGGAAAAGAAAGACAGAAGGAGGTAAAGTGAGCAAGAAGAGAAAAGGAATGTTCCACAGGATGCTTTGACCCATACCCACAACTCTAGAACTTTGAGGACCAGAGCTGGGTGGGTCCCTTGAGGTCAGGAGCTCCTTACCAGCCTGAGCAAAAGATGGTAAGCTACAGGTGCCCCCCCCCACCTCCACCAAATATAGAAAAAAAATCAGTATGTCATAGTGGGGACCTACAAATACGGCCTTCTTGAGCCACACAAATGCCATGACCCCCCCAGCCAGACCAATGCTGTGGCCCCCTCCAGCCCTCAGAGCAAAGGAAAAAAAAAATAGATAAGGAAAATTAAAAATGTGGGGGCACCCATAGCTTAGTGGTTAGGGTGCTGGCCACATGCTCTGGGGCTGGTGGATTCAAATCTGGCCCAGGCCTGCTAAACAAAAAAAAAAATAAACAACAACAACAAAAAAAAAAAAAAAAAAAGAAAGAAAGAAAATTAAAAATGCAATTATATAAGATGAAGAAAAAAAGGGATAGCTTAATTATTATATGAGAAATTTACATGGGAAAGATGCAAAAAGTAGAAAAATCTCTACCAAAAGAGAAAAAAGAAGAGAAATTAAAAAAAAAAAAAAGAAATAATAAAAGGGGATGAAAAATCATAACCAAAACGGAGGAGCCTTTGCTATAGAAGAAAGTAAAAATGAAAAAACAAAAACAAAAACAACCAAACCAAACAACCAAGAATTAAAAATGAGAAAAGAAGCAAAAAATGAGAAAGAAAATATGTGTTTGTGTATATACACACACACACACACACACAGATGGCCATAAAATTCATGTGAAATTTAAAAGTTGCATAGGAACTTTACGGACAACATGTGTGTGGGAAAAAAAAAAAAAAATATATATATATATATATATATATATATATATATATAGTTGCCTGGACACCAGGTGATGCTGTGGTGTTAGGAGATGGAGAACATACATGCTGGTTTTGCTGTATAAGATGGGGCTGGAAGCCACTCTCTAGTTTCAGAGGAGATCCTGTCCTGTCTTCCTGACTTATTTGCCCTCAATCAAGGCCTGGTCACTTTGTCAGCATTCAGTCTCTGCAGATTTTGGTCTTGAAGCTCTCACCAGCTTTCTTAGGGGGCACGTCAAACAGTGCTCCCTGAGAACATAGTGACGTTCCTGGGGTTACAGGGCTGCTCAGCTCACCCCAAGGATGGCTGCCTGAGCGCAGCAGGTATGCCAGAGCTGGCCATTCACTAGGACCCTGCAAACTGTTCCTCCCATGCAGCCTTCCCACAATGGCAGTCCCCTGCCTGTAGCCAAGCCATTGGGAGTTCTGCCCCTCCTAGCACTCAACCCCAGCTGGTGCACGCTGTTTAAGTTCACGGGTTCACTCAATCCCCCCCAAGGCTGCTCCAGTGAGCAGCTCAGTCCAAAATCAAATAACTATAGGATAGCTCCTTCCTGTCCCCACTATTCCACGGAGGAGCAAGCTGGCCAGCCTCTGCCTATACCCAGGAACTTGCCTTCACTGCTGGTTTTCCTCAGCTCCAGACTTCCTTATTGGTTCTTGGAGTCTCCCACTGCTTCACTGTGCCCCCAAAGTGATGTTTCTGGGTAGGTTCCCCCAGGCAGAGGTGGCTGGAGTCGTCTCCCCTATCTCACCATGAGAGGCTGACAAGAAGATGTCTCTAATCCACATCATTTGCCTGCATTCTAAGAAATAGATTTTAAAAAACCCCCAATAAAACAGCCATGAATTTTTAAAAAATGCAGTTATTAAAATGTAAAACTCTATGATAGTTTAAACAGGAGAGTAGACACAGTTGATAAGAAAGTTAATGAACTAAAATAGAGATCTGAGGATATTAGCAAAATACGGCAAAAAGAGAAAAGAAATAGAGGTGAATTATAAACAAGAGTTAATAGGCTGGAAGAGAAAATGAGAAAATCCCATAGCTACAAAATGGGAGTTCCAGAAAGGGAATGAAGAGAATAGGAAGAATCAGCATTCAGAATATATCTGCAGATATATCAGACAGAAAGTGCCATAAAATATATTTTATACAATGGGTTACAATTTAAAAGTTTGAAAAATATACCATGAAATGTTTCTGAGGGAAATAATAAGGCCTTAGAAATAGTAATTGGTTATGAGAAAGCTGTGTAGCAAAGGCTTGTGTTCAGTTTTGCATTCCCTTTTTTGGAGTGTGTCTATTCCTCTTGATTGGGAACATGCTGCCCTCCTAACTATAGAGCATGGTTGGTGCATGTGAGGCCTGTGGGCAGTATCTGGGGCTGTAGGCCCAGCCTCTTTTGCACTGACAGCTTCAGCAAAAGCTTTCTCTCTCTCTTCCACCATCCCCTTTTTCCTCTCCCTCTCTCCTTCCTTGTCCCTTGGCCCATTATATCCATGATCTTCTAAAGGAATTTGAAAGAAAGTATGAGGATTCTATATGTTTATAAGAGAACAGAAACTCTGATTCTCTGCACCAACACCATTAAACTGAAACTCAGAACAGTAAAGCTATGTGTTCTGGGTCATGGAGTGGCAGATACAGAACTAAAAATGTAACTAAATTGTGGGTGGCAACTGTGGCTCAAGAAGTAGGGCACTGGTCCCATATACTGTGGATGGTAGGTTCAAGCCCAGCCGTGGACAAAAGTGCAAAAAAAAAAAAAAAAAAAAAAGTAACCAAGTTGCCTACCCGGGAATTTCTTACTCTAAAATCTACTTTCAGTTGTTTAGTTTTTCTGAGCAATATTTTATTTTATTTTTTTTAGTCATACCACAGTTTGTTTATCCATTCACAAGTTGAAGGACATTTGAGTTGTTTCATTATTTTGGTCATTAGAAATAAAACTATTAGGCGAAGTCACATAGAAATATTTGCATGGACATATGCTTTCATTTCTGATGGATATATTAGAATTGACAAAATGTATGATATATGTATTATTTACTTTACAATGAACTGTCAGACTATCTTCCAATATGGCTGTATTATTTTATAACCCCAATAGAAATTCTCACAAGAATTTCAGTTGCTCTGTATCTTCCCTGGCAGTTGGTATTGTTATTTTTTTTTTCAATTTTAGCTATTCTAATAGGTATGAACCTATCAATAGGTCTTGAACCCACCAGCCTCCTTGTGACATTTTTTTTTTTAGAGACAGAGTCTCACTTTGTCACTGTCAGTAGAGTGCCATGGTGTTGATACTGGAATTTCACTCCCCAGGTCCTTGGTCTCGGGGATTCGAAGAATGAACCCACGGACCACAGATCAGTGGTAAGATAGGATTTTTATCAGAAGTTAGAAAGGAATACAGAAGAAGTAAAAAACACTAGAGCTTCTGGAAGGGGGAAAGAACTGAAGAACTCACTTGGGAGTCTCCATGTGGGCTTTTTTTTCTAGGGGTCTTAAGTCTAGAGGATTACACATGGCTGGCAATTGGTCAAATGAATGTAGTTCCTCCTTCACTAGGGCAAGGTTATCAGGGCCTTTACAGTCTTTGTCCCTAAGAAGGGATGCAGGGGTCCTCAAACTACGGCCCGTGGGCCACATGAGGTGATGTGATTGTATTTGTTCCCGTTTTGTTTTTTTTTACTTCAAAATAAGATATGTGCAGTGTGCATAGGAATTTGTTCATAGTTTTTTTTTTTTTTTTTAAACTGTAGTCTGGCCCTCCAATGGTCTGAGGGACAGTGAACTGGTCCCCTATTTAAAAAGTTTGAGGACCTCTGAATACAAGGTGGGGGTAAGGGAATAAGGGAGTAGGAGAAGGGAAGAGGGAGGGAGATGAGGGACACGGTGTATGGCACACCTCTTGGGGAAGGGGCACAATTTTAAGAGGGACTTTACCCAATAAATGCAATCAGTGTAATCTAATTCTTTGTGCCTGCAATGAATCTCAAACAATAAAAAAACCCACAGATATTATTGTTGTCCTGACCTCCCTGTTGATACATGCAATAGGTATAATATTTACATACTTCTCGCCTCACTTGACCTCTTAGCAGCATTTTCACACTGCTGACCCTGTGCTCTCTCTACTTGACAAACTCTTTACCCTTGACTTCTCTAGCACCCCATTTGCCTGGTGTCCATTCCTTCAGCTGACATTTAATGAACTAACATTTAATGACTATCTGCCAGGCTGGTGAGACAAAAACACAAAACAAAGCCTACAAAAATCCCTGCCCTCATATAGTTGAAGTTCTAGTGGGGACAAGAAACAAATAAACCAATGCAACTGATACACTGTATGTGCTATATGGAAAAAATAAAGCAGGAAGGACAATTTTTATACATGTATATATAATACCACACACACAACACACACACACACACACACACACACATTCACACACACGGGACCAGGAAGAATGGTAGTGGTAGTAAAATATTACATAGGGAAGCCAGGGAAGGACTGACAATATGACTTTTGAATAAAGAACTGGGAATAGAAAGCAAGTCATATGGCTATGAGGGAAGAGCATCCTAATTTCAGAGAACAGCAAGTACAAAAGCCCTGTGGCAGGAATATATGCCTAGACCAGCGGTTCTCAACCTTCCTAATGTCGCAACCCTTTAATACACTTCCTGTGGGTTACAACCCACAGGTTGAAAACCGCTGGCCTAGACTATTAAAGCAAAAAGAGGAGAGTGTTCTGGAGTAGGGACCTAGGAGTACAGTAACAGGTCAGAATGGTAATGGGCTCATGTAGTAGGGTCTTGCAGGATACTGTACAGCTTTAGCTTTTTCTGGGTGAAGACTAGGGAACCATAGGAGGATTAAGAGGAAGGCTATGATGTGATCTTAATTATATAAGTTAGCTGCTCCTCCTATTTCCCAATTAACTCTTTTTCTCCTACCTAGTCCTTAAATGTTGAAGTTTCTTAGGTCCTTTTGCCTAGGCATTCTCTCATTTTCCCTCATTGTTTTTACTACCAGGGTTCCATGTGCTCTCTATGTATTATTCATGACTCCAAGCCAGATCTCTTTGCTGAATTTTAGACCATTCCCTCCAAATGTCTCCTGGGGAACGCATTTCTACTGGATAGCCCACTTACATACTTCAAAATCAAAATGCCCAAACTCAATCCCTGTCCCTGGCCCCACAACCTCTCTAAGGCTCCCTACTTAAGCAAATGGCTCCATAACCTCACCAGGCATTCAAGCTAGAAACCTGGCTGCCATCATTGACTCTCCTATCCTTCTCTCCCTCCACTATACCCTGATAGTAACCATTCTACTATCAAGTTAAGAACACAGACTTTAGGGACAGATGACTGGCTATGGCACTTACAAGCTGTGGGATATTGGACAAGTTAATTAATCTTTTGTGCCTCAGCTTCCTCATCTGTAAAAGGGGGATAAAAACTTCCTACTTCATTAGGTAGTTATCAAAAGTAAATGAATTTATATGAAGTATTTAGAAGGCACATAGTAAGTACTCCATGTATGTTTATTATTATTATCCAAGTTATCATCATGTCCTATCAATCCTACCTCCTAATTAGCTATCAATTGTGCCCTTCTGTCATCCTTTAGCTACTGCCCTAATCCAGGCCACTACTCTAACAGGGATTATTATCCAGCCTTCCTAACTAGTCTCCTGGCCCCTGCTCTGTCCCTACCCAACTGGTCCTCTACACTACAGCCAAAGCGATCATTTAACAACACAAATTTGACTCTGTCAACCCATGCTTAAAACACCTCACAGGTACCTTATTTTTCCCAAAGTAAAGTCTTAAATGCTTTCCTCTCTGACTAAATTCACCTCTTACCCCTCGCATATAGCATCAGTTACCTACTTTGTAAGGCCTAGTACAAATGAAAAGGGCCCCTTGTTCAAAAAATAGAAAAGAAGATTTTTCCTTTCTTCTATGATCTCTCTCTCTCTCTCTCAACTTACCATGGGGCTTTTATACACTATTCACTGTCACACTCCCTTGGGTATGGGAATACTCAAGGGACAAGTACAGACCATCTAACATGCCCTGGGGTGACTCAGTAATTCAGTGTTCAGGGTGCTTGCACCAGGCCCTGACTCTCCATGCTTATACCTAAGCCCAGTGCCCCAGGCAGCCAGGCAGCCAGCCAAGAACCTTTTTGGGAGGCAAGGAGGCAGCAGGAGGTAAAATCACATAATACTTTAAAGCTCCAAGGCCCCAGCACACATTGTCCCATCCATACAAAACACAAATTCCTAGGTAAAAATTTCAAGACAACAGACCACACTCCCCTTTTCCTTTTCCCCGCCCCCTCCCTTCCATCATTCCTTCTCCCTGCCCCCTCCACTACAGCCCCTCCTCCAATTATCCTTCCCCTTCCCTCTAGGTCTCCAGGATCCTTTCCTAACCTTTTACATATCTCAGCCAGCAACCTTCTGGGAAGTTGGTGCCACTCCCTATCCATTTGGGCCCCCGCAGGGCTGCTGACATTTGTCCCCCAGCTTCCCATTCCGATGGCCTTTTCCTTCAAAAAAGCAGTGGCTTTTTGAGCCACCCACTGCTTGCCCCTTTCTGCAGTCTCTCCTGCCACTTGGAGCCATTCTCTTTCCCAGTGTGGTGGTGGCAGGGCTGGCAGTGCCAAGGTCATCAGGATGATGCGGACACAGTGTCTGCTGAAGCTGCATACATTCATGACCTTCGTCTCCAAGCTCTAGAGCTTCCTCAAATTTACCCTTTGCAGAAGCAGATCCACCTAGTAATTCAGTACCAAACTGTTCAATATGATATTCTCCCCTTAACTCCAATGTACCAGAATCGGCTAGCTCAGGTAAAGAGGAAGATTCTGGATCTGTATGAGACACTTGTTCACTTCCACCATGACAGGGGTCCACAGTCTAGCTTGGACTTGTGTCCTGACTTCATCCTCAGGGTGGTAATGGACAAAACATCCTGTTCAGTTTTTTGTACGTAAGAGGCCCCATGTGGATTTTTTCTTAGAAGGGATGAGCCAGTGGTATGAGCTGGTGGTATTTATAGCAAGCATGGAGATCTATGGCTCTGCTATGGCAGATAAACTGAATAATAGCAGAAGCATTCTCAAGAGGAGATACTACAGACAGCACTGCACTTTGCTGTTGGGTAGCTACATCAAGGACCTCTCTGTGGTCCACAGTGACCTCTCCACCATTGTGATCCTAAAGAACTCCCCTAGGGGTTACAGAAGACATCCAGACAATGCCATCCCCATAAAATCCTGGTTCAGTGACCCCAGTGACACAGCCTTCTCAACCTGCTCCTAATGTTGGATGCCCCCAAGTTCACTGACATCTATTCTGTGCTGAACCAAAACCTCTACCAACATAGGCTCTGATGACAGCTGCTCCCCTTCCACCTAAGTTTGGGGAATAAGGGAGAGCAAGTCCTTGGGAAGCTGTCTGATGCCTTGTCCAATGTGAGGACTGCCTGGTCAGGGCCTGCCCCTCCTACCCTCTCTGCCCTGGGAGCCCTATAATCCACTTGGAGTCTGGATGGGCATGTGGGCCGGACTGGGAAGCAGTCTCACTTTGACTTGGTATTCACACTCCATGGAAAACCCAGATTGGGATAGAGGTGGAAGCCTAGGAGAGCTAAGTGTCTGTGGTGGAAGACTGGCCACAGCAAGAGATGGATGGTGATCCAGGAGGCCCAAAGAGAAGACAAGTCAGCTTTGTTGTGATTTGATTTTTTAAAAACTCTTACATAAAACTTATCTAATTTTTCATTCCTGCTACAAGGGCTGGGGTATAGGTGGGAGACTGGGATTTGGGGCCACTGGACTTTCCCCAAATTTGTCCCCCCCCTTACTTTCTGTTTTTACTCTCCCTTCGTTTCCTCAGACCTGAAACAAGCTTTCTCTCTTTTTATCCTTTCCTCTCTTTTAACCATGCATTATAACTTTGAAAGCAAAATAAATAATAAATAAATAAAATAATTTCAATACAACAACCACAGAGCATTAAACCTCAAGCATGGGGCCCCATGTGATTACAGTGGTTGCATACCCATGAAGCTAGCCCTACTCTACATAGCCAGTTGGACTCTCAGTACCATGCTTTTCCTAGCTTTTGCCTCTAGGTTTCATCATACATGGCTCCCTCTGTCTGAAACATTCCTACTCTTCCTTTTCCCTGGTGCTTTGCCACCCCCTACGCACTCTGTTCCTATTTCAGCTCTCACCATGCTGACTTACAACTACTCACTCACTTGCTGTCTGTGCCTACCACGTTTGGCAGACAGTAGATCTTATTCACCAAAAGTCTTCGTCTTTTCCAT
This sequence comes from Loris lydekkerianus, assembly GCA_963574355.1. Lineage (NCBI taxonomy): Eukaryota > Metazoa > Chordata > Mammalia > Primates > Lorisidae > Loris > Loris lydekkerianus. The sequence continues at coordinate 3,550 of CAUYPK010069887.1, read as the reverse complement.
CTCCAAGCCTTGCTTTAGTCAATTCAACAAACATTCATTGGGTGATAACTCCTCATATCAGTGAGGCAGATACATGAAAGCCAGGCTTCTGCCTCAGTAATTATCACCTAGGACCAAGGGTATTAAATACTAATTTGATCTGATTAGTTTCCTTAAAAAAGAAGACAACTTTTGTAGCACCAGGTCTCAAGATTAAGATAAATTATCTACAACATGTACTGCAAAGCCTGGCATACCGTAAGCATTCAGTTAATATTTATTAAGTATATTAGTTCATAAATTCAACACACATTGAGCATAGACACTTCCCTTACAGAGTAAACATTATAGAGGGGAAGACAAAGAGGCACTATCAGAACAGTTTCATGAGTGCTATAAAGTAAAGAAGGTAAAGAATGAGTGAATTTAAAGCCTGCATAAAAGGAATCATGAAAATTTGCAGATTATATCTCCAACAAAAGTTTAATAACCAGAATCCAGAGAGAACTCAAATGTATTAGCAAGAAAAGAATAAGTGATCCCATCGCAGGCTTGGCAAGGGACTTGAAGAGAAACTTCTCTGAAAAAGACAGGCGCACAGCCTACAGACATACGAAAAAATGCTTATCATGCTTAATCATAAGAGAAATGCAAATCAAAACTACTTTGAGATATCATCTAACTCCAATAAGATTAGCCCATATCACAAAATCCCAAAACCAAAGATAGTGGCGTGGATGTGGAGAAAAGGTAACACTTCTACACTGCTGGTGGGAACGCAAACTAATACGTTCCTTTTGGAAAGATGTTTGGAGACACTTAGGGATCTAAAAATAGACCTGCCATTCGATCCTACAATACCTCTACTAGATACATATCCAGAAGACCAAAAATCACATTATAACAAAGATATTTGTACCAGAATGTTTATTGCAGCCCAATTCATAATTGCTAAGTCATGGAAAAAGCCCAAGTACCCATCTACCCACAAATGGATTAATAAATGGTGGTATATGTAGACCATGGAATATTATGCAGCCTTAAAGAAAGATGGAGACTTTACCGCTTTCTTGTTTACATGGATGGAGCTGGAACATATTCTTCTTAGCAAAAGATCTCAAGAATGGAAGAAAAAGTATCCAATGTACTCAGCCCTACTATGAAACCAATTTATAGTTTTCATATGAAAGCTATAACCAAATTATAGCCCAAGAATATGCGGAAAGGGGAAAGGGAGGGAAGGAGAGGGGGGAGGGGGGGTGGAAGGAGGGTAATTGGTGGGACCACACCTATGGTGCATCTTACAAGGGTACATGTAAAACTTACCTTTAGTGAAACTTACTAAAGGTAGAATATAAATGTCTTAACACAGTAACTAAGAAAATGCCAGGAAGGCTATGTTAACCAGTTTGATGAAAATATTTCAAATTGTATATAAAACCAGTGCATGGTGCCCCATGATTGCATTAATGTACACAGCTGTGATTTAATAAAAATAAATAAATAAATAAATAAATAAGTAAATAAAAGGAACCATGAAAAAAACTGAGCTACAAACTTTACATATATTATTACATTTAATCTCCACAACAAATCAGGGCCTTCTGTACAATATTCAGAGACATTAAAACACAAAAGTTAAAAGTACAGACATAGGGCCAGCCTTGGTAGTTCATGCCTATAATTCTAGTAGTTTGGGAGGCTGCATCAGGAAGATCACTTGCGGCTTGAGGCCAGGAATTTCAGACCAGCCTGGGCAACATAGAAAGACTCCACCTCTATAAAAAGTAGAAAAATCAGCCAGCACAGTAGTGAACACCTATAGTCCCAGCTATGTGGGAGGCTGAGAAAGGGGGATCACTTGAGTCCAAGAGTTTGAGGTTGTAGTGATCTACGATGATGTCACTGCACTCTAGCCTGGGCAACAGAGCAAGAACTTGTCTCAAAAGAAAAAAAAAAAAAAAGTACAGACTCAGGAGCCAAACTACCTGAGTTTGAATCTCACCTCTGCCACTTACTAGCTATGTGAACTTAGGCAATTAACCTCTCTGGGCCTCAGTTTCTGCATTTGTGACACGGGAGTTTTATTAATAAGAGTACCCTTCTTATATAGTTGTTAATAGTATTAAATGGGCTAAAATTGGTAAAGCACTTAAAGTACCTGGTACATGATAATTATTACCTATTAACACCATCATCAATATTGTTCTAATTTAACAGATAAGAAATCTGAGTCTGAATGGTGATTACAAAACTAAAATGCAGCAGAGCAGGATAAAAATTCAAGACTTTGTGACTCCACTATACCACTTACAATATATAACCAGAATAAAAACAGGCACTCAATTCTTCCAAGGCTGTGGATCTGAGTGAGAGCTGAGGGCCAGAGAAGCCTGAGAAGTGATAAGGTTGCTAAAGATCCTGTCTGGTTTCTTATCTGTTCAACCTCTGCTCTATGAGAGTGCCCAAGGAACCAGGTCCTGTCAACACCTATACCCTGGAAAACCAGTATCTTCACTCACAAATAAAGAGGCAAAAACATTTTACCTTCATTTAAAAAAAAAAAAAAAAAAATTCAGGTCTATTTTTTATTTCTTGTAATAGTCTTTTTTGTTTGTTTTGTTTTGTCACCCTCAGTAGAGTGCGGTAGCATCACAGCTCACAACAACCTCAAACTCTTGGGCTTAAACAATTCCCCTGCCTCAGCCTCCCGAGTAGCTAGGACTACAGGCATCCGCCACAATGCCCAGCTATTTTATAGAGACAGTGTCTGGCTCTTCCTCAGGCTGGTCTCGAATTCCTGAGGTCACGTGATCCAGGAGGATCACTCAACCTCCCAAGTTCTGGGATTACAGGCATAAGCCACAGCGCCCGGCTCTTTTTCTTGTAATAGTCTTGACCAGACAATCACAATCTATAAAACCAAAAGTGAAGGTATCTACCATTCCAACCAATCCATCCCCCTAGCTCCTACCCTCCAGACACAGGACACTTGGAGGAGTGCAAAGGACATTCCAGCGTACTCGAGAAATTTCTCCTTAGTGCATCCAGTCCGACATGAATTTGCCTTTCAACAGGCTTCACTAAACTCTAGATCAGGGGTTCTCAACCTGTGGGTTGCAACCCCTTTGGAGGTCAAATGACCCTTTCACAGGGGTCGCCTAAGACCATCAGAAAACACATCCTGCATATCAGATATTTACATTACAATTCAAAATTACAGTTATGAAGTAGCAACGAAAATAATTTTATGGTTGGGGGTCACCACAACATGAGGAACTGTTGTATTAAGGGGGCGAGGCATTAGGAAGGTTGAGAATCACTCCTCTAGATGCACCAACTGAACTGCATATGCATTTAACACATACACAAATAGGCTTTTTATCTCTATTTCCAAAAACATCCAACCAAACAAAAAATCCTTAGTTATTGCCCTATTAGTCTGTTCATCTTTTTATTAAACCCTTCAAAAAAGAGTTCTTTTTTTTTTTTTTTTTTTTTTTTTTTTTGGTTTTTTAACACTTTTTGCCACGGTACTAGGGGTTTGGAAAAACCAAAGCACCCAAAAACC
>CAUYPK010069885.1:0-11597 GCA_963574355.1 Loris lydekkerianus | reverse complement strand
TTCTAATTCAATCTTATTTGCTATCCAGATTCTGAATTCAATTTCTGACATCTCAGCTATTTGTTTGTGCATGGGATCTTGTGCTGTGTCTGCCCCATTGATCCTTGGGGGAGTTGATCTACTCTGATTATTCATATTGCTATAGTTTTCTGTTGATTTCGCCTCATGATTGTTTTTCACCATTGCCTCTGGCCGTCCTCAGAGTTTGGGAGGTATCTCTCCAAGAATAGACCCCAGCGGGGTCACTCTATTGTTGCTGGATCTTTGTAGGGAGTGACCCTGTGTAGTTCCTCTGGGGCTGCTCCAGCTAGGGAGTTTGGGTTGTGGAAGCAGCTCCGGTGTGTGACACACCCAGATCCAGCAACAGGGTGGGAGGTGGTGCACATGGTTCTGGGAGTTCCTGGCGCCCAGTGACTTTCGCACAGAGAGCCTAAAGCTCCAGCAGGGTTGCGTGGCTCCCACAGTTACTGGTCAGGGCATACAGAGGCTAGGTGGGTGCAGGTCACGAGTCGGGGGTTGCGGCACAGCTCTTAATGGAGGTCCAGGCGGCGCCAAGCCCAGGAGTTTGAGGTTGGTATGAGCTGTGATGTCACGGCCGTCTACCCAGGGCTCCAGTGTGCCAAAACCGTTTCACTCTGCCCCTAAGGATTAAGGCTGTAAGACAGGTCAGCCCCCGCCTTTAGGCTGCTCAGTCACTAGGTTACTAGGTCCTGCCCGATCCTTGTCTTGGACCCTAAGGGCGGAGCTTGCTGGGGCAGTTCTCTCACAATGGCTTCCTGCACCCAGCTCAGTGGCTCAGTCTGGGGCCCCAGACAATGCCCAACGTTCTCCACACTCCTGCTCAAGCTCTTCCCAAGGCAGTTCAACTGAGTGCCAAGTCCAAAAATACCAAAACAGTTCACAGGTAAGGCATTTTCGGTTTGCAGTCTCACTGCTTCTTGTACTTACGGTTGCTGGCGGGATTAGGTTGATCGAACACACGCAACTGCTTGCCAGTTTTCTACTGCTTTTGTCCTCCTCTTGGGATCCAGAAGTCCCTTGGTGACTCCCTGTATCCTCAAAGGGATGATTATAGACAGATCCCACCAGCCAGAGATGCCTGGAGTCTTCACTCCCCAGACTCACCGTGCCCAGTTGCAGAGAAGCTGTTACTCGGCCGCCATCTTTAATCCATCACCCCAAGGTTATGTTCTAAGCGAGTGAAGCCAAGAGGTAGCCCTGTCTTCTACTTAGCCCCCACTCACAGGACAAAAACCTCACCTTGAATACAGTGCCACTGAGAATACTAGGGTCTCAACTGTCATGGCCCTGGCTCATAAGATGGTGATTATACTCTGGAAGTAGCAATACCTAAGGCTATTGCCACCTCCCTACCAAATGGTCAGCTCCTAATGTAGGGTGTCACTCAGAGAGAAGCATGTCATTTTCCCTATCCCCAGCTCCAAAAAAAGGGCTCAAAGATTTGCCTGGAGGAAGAGGCAGGCCATAAAACAGAGAGCTTCTAATCTCTTCTCAAGGGAAATGACTTGGTTTGCAACAGTGTATGGAGAAGTTCAAAACTAAAGGTGTTCTCAAAAACAGTGCAGGGCTGCATATAGTGGCTCATGCCTGTAATCCCACCACTTTGATAGGCCAAAGTGGGAGATCTGCTTGAGTCAAATTTGAGACCAGCCTGGGCAATATAGTGAGACCTTGTCTGTACAAAAACGAAAACAGTGGAAGTTGTGGTGGAAGCCATTTTTAAAAAGACTGGTATATTCATTGCAGATATAGGCTAAACTGTACACTGGAGAGTATGCTGAAGAAAACTGAGGAATGACAGCTGGGAGGAACTCTCTCTAGGTATGAACAAATCTCAAACACTTAACTTTAGGAACTATCTCTTCAAAGGGGCCCTAATATAACTGGATCAGTTTGGGGGGAAATTATGCCTCAGGGCATTGCTGAAACAATAGAGCAATCACATGGCAATTAATGGACCTTAAAAACTGGGTGTGGCCAAGGAAAGAGATAATCGAATAAATCCTGCCAAAACCACTGTCATCCCAATGTGCCTGTGGGCATACCCAAGACTGCACCTACTTGTTATGAAGCAACATCAGAGGCTTCACAATGGGGTAGAGGGGCAACTATTAAAACAATCTAGTCATTCATTAAATAAAAAACAAGGAAATACAGTAGAACCTCCATGGTTGACTACCTCCTTAAGGTGACTTAATTTTCATAAATTGCACATATACCACATGTGTGTATCAGTACAGCAGGCCTCGTTCCTTATGTTGACCACCTCCGTATTTCGACCACCAGTAACAGTCTCTTAGGTGATCAATTTACAGAGGTTCTTCTATAATAACAAGCCCCAGAGAGATTGGACAAGTAATTACAGTTCCTACGATATATTACCAAAAATGTTGTTTCCAAAAAAGAACAAAAAAAAAAATCAGACTACAAAGAAACAGGAAAGTAAATGGTATTACCAGTAAAAAAAAAAAAAAAAAAAAAAAAAAAAGCAAGTAACAGAAACTCTCTGTAAGAGAGTTTTAGAATTAATAAGAAAAGACTACAGAGTAGCCATTATAAGTACATTCAAAGATTAAAAGAACCATGATTTAAGGAGTAAAGGAATATATATTGACAATGTTGCATCAAACAAAGAATATCAATAAAGAGACAGAATTATATGTAAAAAGAACCAAATGGCTGTTCTAGAGTTGAAAAGTATAATTACTGAAACAAAAAATTTGGGACAGGGACTCAATAGTAGAACTGAACTAACAGAAGAAAGAATTAGCAAACTTAAAGAGAAACTGATAAAGATTATATAATTGTAAAAACAGAAAGAAAAAGGAAGGAAAAGTGTACAGAGCTTAAGTGAAATGTAGAACACCATTATGCACACCAATATATGCATATGAGTACCAGACAGAGAAAGGCGATCCATATTTTTAAAAATCTATTTTTTTTAAATAGAGTCATTTGTTCATTCACTCAACAGTATGTACTGAGTACCAACACTGGCCCAGGCACTGTTGTAGGTACCAAGAATATAATACGGAACAAAACAGATTTCTTGCCTTCATGGATGTTATATTCTAGAAAACAAACAATAAATAATAAATGATTAAATTATAGAATATAGACAGTGATAAGTTCTTAAAACTTAAAAAGAATTTTTTAATTTAAAAAAAAGTGATGCATAATAAGGACCTGGATACCAGAAATGGGGTAGAGGTGCTGGAGCAGATTTTATCATTGAGTAAGGTAATCTGAGTAGGGTCACTGATAAGGTGAAGTATGAGAAATACAAATATACTGTATGGCTCGGCACCTGTAGCTCAAGCAGCTAATGCACCAGCCACATACACCTGAGCTGGCAGGTTTGAATCCAGCCCAGGCCTGCCAAACAACAATGACAACTACAACCAAAAAATAGCCAGGCGTTGTGACAGATGCCTGTAGTCTCAGCTACTTGGGAAGCTGAGGCAAGAGAATCATTTAAACCCAGGAGTTGGAGGCTGCTGTGAGCTATGATGCCACAGTACTCTACTCAGGGTGACAGCTTGAGGCTCTGTCTCAAAAAAGAAAAAAGAAGTATACTGTATGGCAATATATCAGGAATATGAGGGATTTCACAAAATGCATGTCTAAAGGAAGAATATTCTGGGCAGGGGCAAGAACTAGAACCAAGGGCCTAGCACAGAAGGACCAAGAAATGTTGAGGACCAAGAAATGTGGCTAGAGTGCGAAGTGCTCCCCTTGGCCATCTGGTGAATGTAGTTATATTCAGCAGTGAGATGTGTAGCACTCTTTCTAGGATGAGTTCACAAACTTAGATTGTCTCACCTTGTAGTTATATCTGATAAGTACTTATATCTAGAAAATTATAAAGAACTTTAACAACTCAAGACCAAAAATACAAATAATCCAATTAAAAAATGAGCAAAGGAAGGCAGGGCATGGTGGCTCACACCTGTAATCCTAGCACTCTGGGAGGCTGAATCAGGTGTATTGCTTTCACTCAGGAGTTCAAGACCAGCCTGAGCAAGAGCAAGACCTTGTCTCTAAAAAATAGCCACGCAATGTGGTGTGCACCTGTATTTGGAAGGCTGAGGAAGGAGGATCACTTGAGCCCATGAGTTTGAGGTTGCTGTGAACTATGATGATAGGGTATTCTATAGAGGGCAACAAAGTGAGACTCGGTCTCAAAAAAATAAAAATGAAAAATAAGCAAAGGATCTGAAAACACATGTCTCCAAAGAAGATACACAAATGAACATCAAACACAAGAAAAGATGTTTGACATCAATAGTTACCAGAGAAATGCAAATAAAAAACCATAATGAAATATTACTTCATTCCTACTAAGATGACTATAATCAAAAAGATAATAACAAGTGTTGATGAGGATGTGGAGGGCTCAAATTCCTCATACTCTGCTGGCAAGGATATAAAAATGCTTCAGCCACTTTGGAAAACAGTCTGGCAGTTCCTCAAACAGATAATCACAGAGTTCCTATGTGACTCAGCAAATCCACTCATAGATATATATGCAAGAGAAATGAAAATATATGTACAAACAAAAACACAACTGACAAATGGCTAAATAAAATGGAATGTCCATACAGTAGAATATTAAGAGGCCATAAAAAGGAATAAAGTACAGATATATAAACATATACATGAAATACTGATACAACATGATGCACCTTGAAAACATGCTAAGTGAAAATAGCCAGTTCCAAAGGACCACATGTATGATTCCATTTAAGTAAAATGTCCACAATAGGCAAATCTATAGAGACAAAAAGAATAGTGGGTGTTCAGGGCTGGAGGAAGTGGGGAGACAGGAAGACAACAGCTAATGTGTATGGGATTTCTTTTTGAGGATAAAAATGTTCTAAAACTGACTGTGGTGATGGTTGCACTTATCTGTGAATATGCTAAAACCCAGGGAATTGTAAACTCTAAGTGGGTGAATTGTAGAAGTATGTGAATTAAATCTCAATAAAGCATCTATATAAAAATTGATAGGTTAGACCAAAGGCCAGACAAAATTTTTTTGTAAAGGGCCAGACAGTAAATATTTTAGGCCTGGTAGTCCATATGGTCTCTGTCACAACTACTCAACTGAACTGTTCTTATGCAAAAGCAGCAATAGATAATATGTAAATGAAGGAGAATGGCTGTGTGCCAATAAAATTTTATTTATGGACACTAAAATTTGAATTTTATATTAATTTCACATTATCACAAAATTCTTTGCTAGATGATCCCCCCCCCCCCCAACTATTTAAAAGTGTAAAAACTGTTCTTAGTTTGCAGGGTTTATGAAAAACCAGAAGTAAGCCATAGTTTGCTGACTCCTAATATACTTTATCTTCCCCCTATTCTGGCTTCAGGTTCTAGGGAAATGCCTCTCCCTTATCAATCCCCAGGAACAAGAAGCACTTTTGATTCTGCTGTCAGTGTTCACCCATACTACCATCACTATGCATGGCTTTCCAAGACCCTAGGAGAATCAAAAACCCAGCCAACACTCAACAGCAAGTCCTCTAGGACTTCATTAACAAAAATACAACACCCACTTCATTCAACTTGGTAAGAAGAGTTGAGAACCAGGCTCAGCGCCTGTGGCTCAAGTGGCTAAGGCACCAGCCACATACACCTGAGCTGGCAGGTTAGAATCCAGCCCAGACCCGCCAAACAACAATGACGGCTGCAACCAAAAAATAACAGCCGGGTGTTGTGGTGGCCACCTGTAATCCCAGCTACTTGGGAGGCTGAGGCAAGAGAATCGCTTGAGCCCAGGAGTTGGAGGTTTCTGTGAGCTAAGATGCCATGGCACTCTATCCAGAGTGACAGCTTGAGGCTCTGTCTCAAAAAAAAAAAAAGAGTTGAGAACTCACTACATGTTCCTGACATATGCCACTCACCTTTAGGCAGTAGGTGGGTAGAGGAAAAGGCTGAGCGACAGAGAATATTAACGAGTAAGACAAAGGCATCCCTTCCCCCAACCCTAGAAGCTTCGGATACCTATTCAACTCTGAGGGAGGATTTAGGCGTATGTGTCAATGAGCAATCAAAAAAAAAAAAGAGAGAAAAGAAAAGAAAAGAAAAGCCCTTCAGAACAAAATCTCCTATTGGAGTAACATAGTACACAAGAGAAGGCAGAAAAGAGTGGCATGTACATTAGGGTTTCCAGAAGCCTTTGATAAAAAGCATTTGTTTACTTAATTAGCCAATTTTTACTATATGACAGGTCCAGTGCTGGCATCCAAGGACACAGAGATTAATTAGATATAGTGAAAGCACCTACATGAGACAGATCCATAGAAGAGAGCCTATTCTTGAATGCAAAACCACTGTTCTATGTGGAAGAAAGTGCTATCATTCAATCCCAAAGACTGTCTCCAACCAGAGATATCAGAAAGCCTGTGAAATGTCATATAGAAAAAGAATCTCACAGATACAGACTCGAATCTCATCTCTGCCACTTACCCCTATATCACCTAGTGCCTGTAAAATACAAAACACCTCAGTTACAATGTGGAAGGAATGAGATAATTTAAGGCACAGTCCCTCACAGTGGCTATATACAGAAGCTCCATTATAAATGTTTGGTTATCTGAACCCAGGTCCCTTGGCAACAGGGCTCATATTGCAGCATATCCCAAAGGTCACCATATATAGGAAAAGTTAACAAACTCATATTACATATTTTTACATATAAAAATATATTTTTATATTTATACAGGGTAGCCATAAAGTTCATGTGCAATTTAAAATAGTGCACAATTTAAAATTGCACATGAACTTTATGGCTACCCTGTATACGAACACATAAAGAAATATTTTTGTAAATATTTTGTAAAATTTTATAATGAATATTTTGTAAATAAAGGTACATTTAGCTTCATTTACCCATTATCCCTATGTATACGTTTGTGGTGACCGTTGAGATACCACCCGACATTTGAGTCCTGTCTGAACCACGACTCACCTTCTAATCTTCTAATCTTACCTTCTAAGTTGCCATGTAGCCAGATGAAAGAAGGCGTGGCTCTCATCCAGTCAGTGCCAAACTGCTGTGGTGCATGCCTATGTGGGCCTACACTGAGGACGGCCTGATGCTGTCAGGCACTGGCAGATTTGAAGCTGATGACACAACTATCAAAATCTGCACACAGCTCTTTGGCTTACAAAAGATTCTTTACACCCCTTCTCTTTTTTGAGCTTCAGACCACCCACTGAAGGTACACATTACTGGTATTCCCATCTTATAGATGAAGTAACTATTCTCTAGACACCTCCCTACTTGATGTCTCTCAAACTTGCCATATTTTTTGCCTCCTTCCTTTATTCCTAATACCTACTTTCCTGGAATGCTCCACTTCCTTTCATTTGGGAAACTCCTGCTCATCTTTAAAAATCAAGTTACACTTTTACCTCTTCTACAAAGCCTGCTCCTAACATACCATCAGTTAGAATTAAAGCCAACTCTGTTTACTTCTAGCTCATCATCTTTGGGACAAAATCCAAGATCCTCAGTATAGCATGCAAATGTGGCTCCCGCCTGCCTTTCCAATCTCATTCCCAACTTTTCCCTCCCAGCCCCACTATTACATTCTATGCTCAAGTTAAAAGAACCACTGACTCACAAATCAGATTCCCAAGGACATCATATTTGTTCCTCCACCTGGTATGTCCTCACACCCCTGTCCTCATGTCAACTCCTATTCATATCCCCAAATTTGTCCAGGCAACATCTTTTGTGGGTGATCTTCCCTGGCACCCTTGGCTGGGTTAACTTCCCTCTTCTGTACTTCTAGAGCAGTGGTTCTCAACCTTCCTAATGCCATGACCTTAACACAGTTCCTGTGGATCACTGTTCTAGAGCATGGATCTCTTATCACAGCACCTAGCAGGATTGAACATGTATGTCTTTCTGCCTCAATAACATGTGAGACCTTTGTAGATAGAAAATTTGTCTTCCTTACTAGTCTTTTCATAACCAGCATCCAGCATGGAGCAGACACTACATATGTTTAGAGGAGGAAAACAGAAAGAAGGGCTAGGGAAAAAGCATTTGGAATAAAAGGAAAGTCATTGATTTTCAAGTGAATCAGACATTGCATTGGAAACCAATTCTTCCTAATAACATGAAGTACATGGAATGTGATGCCCAAGCAGATACAGACATGCACAGAGAGACTTGAAGAAATACATTTATAGTCAAACAAATACAACACCAGTTAGGTCTGAAGGCAAGTAAAGCCTGAAGAACCAGTGGCCAATTCCTCCTTAGACAAGAGTCAGAAGTTTAATACCTGAAGCAGGACGTTTTTCTCTCTGCTAGCTTGACCATTCCTCACTGCTAATTGACACCTGCATTCTGCCTACCACTTTGTAGGGCCCAGATCCCGCCTAGACTAACACCTTCTCTGTGCTCCTGATTACATTTCTGACTCTGCTTTTACTTCTAGTTCCTGCATATTAAACCGTAGGCCTAATCATTTGCCAGCCAACCTCTTCCTTGATCCTCAACCTGATTTATGGGCTTTCTCTCTCAGCCCTTACTTCCCTGACTCAATGTTTTTCCCTTCCCTCCATTTCTTGTCATACACAACTAAACACAGAAAGACACATACTCACACATGCATAAAATGATGTAGACACACATACAAAGAAACACAAACAGAAAGGCACATACAGATACATACACATATATAGACACATTCACAAAGACGCCTTAGAAGTATAACTAATCTCTGACATCAACCGGATTGCCATCCAGAATAGACAAAGCAGAATCAACAACAAAGAACGGAAGAAGGAAAACAACAGCCTGCTTAGTGAGAAAGAATTTCCCCGTCTGTCAAAGAAAGCCACCGTCTGGGTTTTCCTGAAAACCTCCATCTGGGGGAGCTGCTGCCTCATCCTGTATCTGGCTAAGGCACTGGGACAGATTGCAAACTATGCCTACTCCCTCTAATGCATAGTTCAGCCTGCCTGGCAACTGGTACCCTTGCCTGAGTGCCAGCTAACAATGTGTCTTCTGCTATACCAGTACATATTAGATCACTGTACCCTGATGTCTCTGGAACATCACCACCATTAGAGCCCTTAAAATGTGCTGCTATTATTACCTGTTTATATATCTACCTGTCTCACTAGCCTGAAGGCTTATCAATGGCAAAAAGTATCTTATTTTCATCTATACATGAAGAAAATGAATCTCCAAACCACTTGGCCTTACCCTTAGTACACTGCAAAGCTTGAATCTGAACCTACGTCAGACTCCAAAGCTCATGCTTAGACTTTTAAAAAGTTAATGTCCAGGCTGGGCATGGTGGCTCATGCCTGTAATCCCAGCACTTCAGGAAGCGAAGGCAAGAGGATTGCTTGAGACAAGGAGTTAAGACACCAGCCTGGACAACATAGCAAGACTCCATCTCTATAAAAAAAAATTAAAATAGTAGCTAGTCGTGGTGACACATACCTGTAGACCTAGCTACTTGAGAGTCTAAAGTAGGAGACTTCAGTTTAGGAGTTTGATGTTATAGTGAGCTATGATCACATCACTGCACTCTAGCCTGGATGACAGAGTGAGATGGTTTCACTTTTGAAAAGAAAGTTAATATCCAAATAGTGTATTCTAAGAAACTCACAAAAGTTAGGGCTGAATGCATAAGCACAGCCACAGAACTTGAACTCAATGGAAGTTACAGCCCTACAAACTGATTATGAGCCACTTACGGTTGGTGAATGCTATAGCTACCCTATAATTAAACAGTAAAAAGGAAGAATGGGACAGGGCATTTCCTTAGCCTAAGGAGGAGGTTTTGCCTGAAGAATGATGTCATTCACAGTGTTGTCATCTCTGTTCTGTTCATAGCACCTGAGCAGACGTCAATCTGTGCTTTGACTGGATTATGAGCAGGACAGAATGTTCTATGAGGTAAGAGATAAGATGGTGACTGCACCAAGATACAGTCAGTGAGCTAGAAAAAAAAAAGCAGAGAAGTGCCTCCAAACTGAGGTCAAAGAAGAATGATAACAGCAACAAAATGTGTGTATCAGGAACCAACACTAAAGTTTTACTATTTGCATATAGTAAAATTTTAAAAAAAAGAAAAAACAGAAGTAGTAGTAGTTGTCATTGTTGTCATCATTGTCATCATCATAGTTACTGTTCCAGGCTGTCAAAGCTGTACAAAAGGGAAGCAAGGAAAATTTATGTTCAGAAATCAGTCCAGGGACCAAAAGGAAAGTTCTGCTTCCCAGCAGCCAGTATGGCCTATGGAAGCAGAGAACAGCAATGGGAATCAGAGGGAGGACCTGAGCAGGTGAGTCCAGGAAAAATAAAATAAGAGCTACCTGGCCAGTTGTCTTTGACAACTCCCCACATGGAGCTCCACATGGTAACAGTCAAGAAATTAATTTAGGCCCCTGGTACAGCGGTTAGAAAGAATTACTGCCCGAGTTGTCCTGCAGCTTCTTTGACATCTTTGCTTCCCCAGAAGCAGTACTAACTACAAAAAAAGAAAAAGAAAGTAAAGAACAACGGGGGGAGTGGGGGGGGGGGGGTGGCTGGGTGGGGGGAGAGAAATTCTCCCAAAGAGAATGATCCAGTACTCTTCAGTCTGGTGTCCCCCAAAGCCATCTATACCTGCCTAGAAACAGAGGCAACCTAGTTGTTAGTTAGCTAACAAGAGATGTGTTTCCAGGTACCCAGTAACCATGCAACATGGCTTTCAAAGTGTTTTCTAAAGAGCCCTAGGGATTCTATTAGACTGAGCTACAGAAAAGGAAGTAGGAGGTGACCTCTCCTCCAATTCCAACCAATGAAGTAACATTTTAATATTTTTTAACATCTTTACACATACCAATTATTGTGTAAAGCTCAATGGGGTATTTTTGCTTTTTTTTAGAGACAGAGTCTCACTTTGTCACACTTGGTAGAGTGCCATGATGTCACAACTCACAGCAAACTCCAGCTCTTGGGCTTAGGTGATTTTCTTGCCTCAGCTTCCCAAGTAGCTGGGACGATAGGCATCCACCACAACACCCGGCTATTTTTTGGTTGCAGTTTGGCTGGGGCCAGGTTCGAACCTGCCACCCTTGGTATATGGGGCTAGTACCCTACTTACCAAGCCATAGGTGCCACCCAATGGTTTTTAGTGTTGTCACAGAAATGTGCAACCATCACTACAGTCTAAATTTACAACATTGTTACCAGCGTGAAAGAGATCAGAATTGCAATAATACCAAAAATGGTTCACTATGAGCTAACTTAGTCTGTTTTGTTATCAGTTATTTGGAAAAAATTAATATATGCCTCACAGTTTCTTGTACACATTACTAAGATGGTATACATAAGAGTTCCCAGCACAGGCCTAGCATATTGTAGCAGTCAATGATAATAGCACATTGTTAAAATGTCCATACTACCCAAGCAATATACTATTTTAATGTAATCCCTATTAAAGCTTCACTGTCATACTTTAAAGATCTTGAAAAAATAATACTTCGTTTTGTATGAAATCAGAAAAAAACCTCGAATAGCCAAGACATTACTCAGAAATAAAAACAAAGCA
>CAUYPK010069883.1:0-13451 GCA_963574355.1 Loris lydekkerianus | reverse complement strand
TTATGTGTTTAATATATTATTGTTAAAATTATATGCTTTTGTGTGAGTGTTTGTCTGTTTTGGCAGGTCACTGCGTGGTGTGGCTCTCTGACTCTCACAGTTTAAAATTTTGGCTCTTTGTGTTCGCCACCCCTGCTCTAGGCCTATGGATGGGTGAGAGATTGAAGCTGCAGGATGGCATAGGTGGGAAGCAGACCTGGTCCACCTGTGACCTGAGTGGGTAGAGTAGCAGGCTCCTCTGTTTCCTCTGTTTCATGTCCTCTTTGTCCTTGCACCCACAGAAGGCCCAACGTGAAACGTCTGTACATTCAGATGGTGACCAAGTACATGACTTTGTGCCACATGGCCTTTGTCCCAGCAGGAGTGCACCAATTCAGGCCACTCTCCAAGGCCAGTCAGGGGCAGAGAAGTCTATTTGCTGTAACATAATACTGAATACTGTGCAGCATTGTAATGTAATAATATAATGCTGGCAGAGTTTGCAGAAATCTAGCCAATGTCCCAGGCTTTATTTGGCCATGAGTCATAGGCAGTATTTCATTGTTCCTAGCACAAGGGGGTCCTCTGAATTAAGTGTTCTGTTGATTCTGTCTGTCATCAAGATAAATCCCCTTGGTCCTGGAGGAAACCGCCTTTAAAATTGGAGTTTTAGCATGGATTTTTAGCATGGATTTTCCAATTTATGATTACCAGGGTAGTGGCAAGTCCTATCACCTCAGTCCCTATTTTGAATACCAAAGTGTGTTCCCATGTCCAGCATTATAGAGGGTTTTGCTTATAGGCCATAAGGTTCTGTACTGTTTCTTCTATCATGGACTTCTTGTTCATTGTTTAAGGTCTCTTAATAAAATTTGTCGATATTTTCAATTTTTTCCTGGTATATGATACTCACCAGGGCAGACCAGAGGTGCTAGAGAGAGGTGAACAGCCAACCCAGGAATACCATCTCTGTAACCATCTGTGAACTGCTGCATCCACAGGAAGAATAGCTTAGTAGTGACCACAGCAGGTGGGAGGAACATGCTTAAGGCTGGAGGGTGAGCAGGGCTTGCATCCTCCAGGAATATATCACAGCAAACACCACTTATCTAGAGGGTGTTTGAGCAATAACTTGAAACCTTTCTTTGGTTCACACAACCAAGCAGGTGGTTCTGCATAATGGATGCATGGTTTACCTCCAAGACTTAGACTAATAAGTGGTCCCAGGCCATCATAGGGGCTGGTGAACTTCTCTGACCTGTGGTCTTCCCAGATTTGGGAGCACCTTGTTCCCTGGATGAAGGGGGGAAGTGATTAGTGAAAGGATCATTTCCCTGGTGAGACAAGCAGACCTGGAGGGAGCAAAGCAGTGCAGAGCTAGTCACGTCTGCTCAGTTGTCCATCCTGCCCAATGCCAGAGCCATGTGAGAAGCCAAAGGCTGGAATTCCTGGCAAAGGGGTTGGAAGGGACTCCTATGTACAATTTCAAAGGGCTCAATACCAGTTCACTGGGGTTTGCCACCCTGACTCATGGATAAAATTCACCCC
Source organism: Loris lydekkerianus (assembly GCA_963574355.1). NCBI lineage: Eukaryota > Metazoa > Chordata > Mammalia > Primates > Lorisidae > Loris > Loris lydekkerianus. The sequence goes on along the minus strand of CAUYPK010069883.1, from coordinate 11,924 downwards.
AACTCAGATCTGCCTCACAACTCTGGAGGTTTGCCACTGCTTTCTCTGGAGTATGGTTCATTTTTCTCTTTTCCTGTTGACTCTGGTCTGTGAGAGGAGTCCAGTTTCCATTTGCTCTTCAGTGCTACAGTTACTGTTTTAGTGATTTCTGAAATAAAGGAAGGGTTTGTCATTTGTGTGGAGCTTAGAAGTCTGGGTCTGGGAATTATTTTCTTTAGTAAGGCCTTGTTCATATCTGTGAATTTTCCAGATGTTGTGGAATATGGCTGGAGCTGTTCTGAAGGGGTGTCGCTGTGCACCAGTAGGACCTGTGGTTTCCACCAGCATTGGGCACTGGGGTGAAGTTCACCTGACAGTATTAGAAAGGATGCAGCCCCTTGCACATTACCCCCAAGTTGGAGGGTCATGTCTGTCTTGGTCTTATTTTTTAGCACTTGAAGAGCTCCTATGTGATGTTCTGAATGTCTTTTGAAGGTGGGACCAGACATGTGGTTGCACCAGGTCTGTAAGTCTTCTCTTCCATCCTGTTCCTCCATGGATATGTATGGAATTGTGTGGACTGAGGCTTGGTTTGGGGGAGCAGGACCATCCCATAGGCATCAGTCTTCCAGAAGAAGCCAGAATCTATCTAACCAAATCCACCATCTTGGTCCTGTTTTTCATCTTGCCTGATGTAATGAGGTTTAAAGTCCAATAAATCTACATGGGGCATGATGGCCTCTGGGCCTCTCCAATAACCATTTTGCAGCTTTGTGTGATGCTGGTCACTTTTAGTGACTGGTGAGTCATCTCTCTGTGTCCAGGGAAGTCTGGACAGGTTGGACAACCACCTCTAGCAAGACCAGAATTTCCCCTTGGTGTTTAATGTCCTCATTCCCAGATGTCAAGAAGCCTCTTTCCTTCCAGTTGGTTCCATGGGCATGTACCATCATGAAGGCTTATTTAAGGTCAGTGTAATTGTTCGACTCTCTTCTCTGGATGGTTTTCTCATTCTGCTACAATTAAGAGGAAATGAAAGCTGAATAGAATTTTACATGATGTGGCAGAGTTTTGGAGGATGTCTCTTCCTGGGTCTAATTTGCTAAGTATGGAGAGCAGTTCTTTTTTGCTGTAAGAATTGAAGAATAGGTCCACTAAATCACTGAGAACTTCCAAACTGAAAGAGCAGACGCTTCAGTGACCAACAGAAAAAATAAGGCATAACTCATGTTTGGAGATGTTAATAGATAAACAACAAATTTATATTACTGAACCCTTTGTAAGTGGCCATGCTACAGTATTAAATGATGAACCTTTGTTAGTGACCCCATGTTGATAAATTTTGCCTAATCTAACTTTATATTTCTTCCACCCTTTTCTCATTCCATTATTTCTGATTCCCACATGTTGCCCAGATTCTATCTGAATGTAGTATAAATCCCAGCACACCTGATCACCGGTCACCTTATACTTCACATTTGGAGCCTGTTGAGACTTGACTCCATTTATAGCTTGAGAAATGAAGAGGAGAGACAGGATTTCTTGGCAGGGAGTGCATAAATATAACCAATAACAGCTGTGATCAAATAAAATGGAAATAAGTTTTGGTGAAGATGTGGGGAAACTGGACATTGGAAATCTCACAAATGCTGCTAAGAATATGAAGAGGTGCAACGTCGTAAGTGACAGCCTGACATTTCCTCCAATAGCTGGAATTGTGCTTCTCACCAATGACTCCTAGGAATATACCATAAGTTTTGAATGTGTGTATTAAAATTAAAACTTGTGCATGAATATTCTTAGGTGCACTATTCCTAATACCCTCCTTGTAGAAACAATTCAAGTGTCCATCCACTGAAGAACGGAATCACTAAATATAGTGCAGCAGTTCTCAACCTGTGGGTCATGACCCCTTTGGGGGTTGAATGACCCTTTCACAGGAGTCTCCTAAATACATCCTGCATATCAGATATTTACATTATGATTCATAACACTAGCAAAATTACAGTTATGAAGTAGCAATGAAAATAATTTTATGGTTGGGGGTCACCACAACAGGAGGAACTGTATTAAAGGGTTGCAGCATTAGGAAGGTTGAGAACTACTGATGTAGTGTAACCACATAAAGAACTATTTTTCACCAAAGAAAGAATGATGTACTTTTGCATTCTATGAAATGAGTGGAAATTGAAAACATTATTTTATATGAAAGAAGCCAGACACAGAAAACTACAAATGTATGACTGCAGGGACAGAAAGTGTGTGAATGCACAGAAAGCTCATCTGCCATTGTGCAGGGCTTGAGTGGGCTGGAGAAGAAAACCGGCTGTTACTGGTGTCCTTCTTAGATGACAGAAATGCTTTGTACTCAGGGGTGGTGACAGCTGCCCAGCACTGTGAGTGCATTAAAGGTCCTGGGCTGCACACTTTAAAGAGGATAAAAAGTGACGTTTATATTGGTGGATTTTACCTTAATTTTATGAAAACAACAGACTCTGGTCAGATTTCACCCAGAAGACCTAAAGTACCGTATACCCTTTGGTTTTGCCATAAATTTAATGGCTACATAAGAAAAAGGAAGGGATGTAATGTTTGTCATTTACATTTGAAACATGTTAATTTTTCAAAATGTATTGGGTAATTTATGTAAAGGCCAAATTTATTGTGTAAATGTGTCCATCCATGTATAAATGATAGGTAAAGCAAATTGAATTCTTTTTTATTGTTAAATCATAGCTGTGTACATTAGTGTGATCAAGGGGTACAATGTACTGGTTTCATACACAATCTGAAATATTCTCATCAAGCTGTTCAATGTAGCCTTCATGGCATTTTCTTAGTTATTGTATGTAGACATTTGTATTCTGCATTTAGTAGGTTTTGCCTATACCCATTCTAAGATGCACCATAAGTGTGGCCCCACCCATTACCCTCCCACCACCCTAACCTCACCCCCTTCCTCTCCCTTGGCCCTTTCTTCATATTCTTGTGCTATAGTTGGGTTATAGCCTAACATATGAAAGCTAAAAATTAGCTTCATAGTAGGGCTGAGTACATTGGATACTTTTTCTTCCATTTTTGAGATACTTTGCTAAGAAGAATATGTTCCAGCTCCATCCATGGAAACATGAAAGAGGCAAAGTCTCCATCTTTCTTTAAGGCTGTATAATATTCCATGGTATACATGTACCACAATTTGCTAGATCATTCATGGGTCGATGTGCACTTGGGCTTCTTCCATGACATAGCAATTATGAATTGGGCTGCAAAACATTCTGGTACAGATGTCTTCATTATATTGTGATTTTTAGTCTTCTGGGTATATACCTAGTAAAGGAATGATAGGATTAAATGGCAGGTCTATTTTTAGATATCTAAGTATTCTCCAAACATCATTCCAAAAGGAACGTATTAGTGTGCATTCCCACCAGCAGTGTAGAAGTGTGCCCTTTTCTCCACATTCACACCAACATGTCTGGTTTGGGGATTTTGTTATGTGGCCTACTCTTACTGGGGTTAGGTGATATCTTAAAGTAGTTTTGATTTGCATTTCTCTGATGATTAAGGATGATAAGCTTTTTTTTCATGTGTTTGTAGATCATGCGTGTGTCTTCTTTAGAGAAGTTTCTCTTCAAGTCCTTTGCCCATCCTGAGATGAGATCACTTGTTCTTTTCTTGCTAATACGTTTGAGTTCTCTGTGGATTCTGGTTATTAGACCTTTATCAGAGGTATAACCTGCAAATATTTTCTCCCATTCTGAGGGCTGTCTGTTTGCTTTACTTATTATGTTCTTGGCTGTGCAGAAGATTTTTGATCAAGATTTAGTTTGATCAGGTCCCAATAATGTATTTTTGATACTGCTTCAATTGCCTGAAGAGTCTTCCTCATAAAATATTCACCCAGGCCGATTCCCTCAAGAGTTTTCTCTGCCCTTTCTTCAAGTATTTTTGTAGTTTCATGTCTTAAGTTTAAATCTTTTATCCAGTGAGAGTCTATCTTAATGGTGAAAGGTGTGGGTCCAGTTTCAGTCTTTTACAGAGATTGCCAGCCAGTTCACCAGGTACCATTTGTTAAATAGGGAATCTTTCCCCACTGAATGTTTTTAATTGGCTTGTCAAAGATCAAATAATGGTAAGTAGCAGGATTCATCACTTGGTTCTCTATTCTGTTTCAGACATCTACTTCTCTGTTTTTGTGCTAGTACCATGCTGTTTTGATCACTATTGATTTATAGTACAGACTCGGGTCTGGTAGCATGATTTCTCCTGCTTTGTTTTTATTGCTGAGTAATGTTTTGGCTATTTGAGGTTTTTTCTGATTCCATATAAAACAAGTATTATTTTTTCAAGATCTTTAAAATATGGCAATGGAGCTTTAATAGGAATTGCATTAAAATTTTATCTTGCTTTGGGTAGTATGGACATTTTAACAATGTTGATTCTTCCCAGCCATGAGCATGGTATGTTTTTCCATTTGTTAACATCTTCAGCTATTTCTTTTCTTAAAGTTTCATAGTTCTCTTTATAGAGATCTTTCACATACTTTGTCAGATAAACTCCCAAATATTTCATCTTCTTTGGCACTACTATGAACGGAATAGAGTCCTTGACTGTTTTTTCAGCTTGGCTATTGTTGGTATATATAAAGAGTACAGAATTATGAGTGTTGATTTTGTAGCCGAGACATTGATGTATTCCTTGATCACTACTAAAAGTTTTGTAGTAGAATCCCTTGTGTTTTCCAGATATACAATCATGTCATCTGTGAAGAGCAAAAGTTTGATATCTTCTGACCCTATGTGGATACCCTTGATCGCCTTTTCTTCCCTAATTGCAATGGCTAAAACTTTCATTACAGTGTTAAAGAGCAATGGAGACAATGGGCAACCTTGCCTGGTTCCTGATCTAAGTGGAAATGATTTCAATCTAACTTCATTTAACACAATATTGGCTGTGGGTTTGCTGTAGCTGGCCTCTATTAGTTTAAGAAATGTCCCTTCTATACCAATTTTTTTAAGTGTTTTGATTATGAAGTGATGCTGGATATTATCAAAAGTTATTTTTGCATCAATTGAGAGAATCATATGGTCTTTATTTTTGAGTTTGTTTATGTGTTGAATTACATTTATAGATTTACGTATATTGAACCAGCCTTGAGACCCTGGGATAAATCTGACTTGGTCATGGTGTATAATTTTTTTGATGTGTTGTTGGATTCTGTTTGTTAGGATTTTATTGAGTATTTTAGCATCTATATTCATTAGTTATATTGGTCTATAATTTTCTTTTCTTGTTGGGTCTTTCCCTGGTTTAGGGATCAAGGTCATGTTTGCTTCATAGAATGTGTTGGGTAGTTTTCCTTCTTCTTCTATATTTTGGAAGAGGTTTAGTAATATAGATACTAGTTCTTCTTTAAAGGAAGAACTAAAGATACTAGTTCTTCTTTAAAGGTTTGGTAGAATTCTGATGTAAAGCCATCTGGTCCTGGGCTTTTCTGTTTAGAGAGATATTGTATAGTTGATGCTATTTCAGAAATTGATATAGGCCTGTTCAACATTTCCACTTCATTCTGGCTAAGTCTTGGTAGATGGGGTAATTCCAAGTATTGATAGATTTCTTTCATATTTTCATATTTTTGAGAGTAAAGTTTCTTGTAATATTTGTTAAGGATTTTTTGAATTTCAGAGTGGTCTGTTGTTATTTCATCTTTACCATTTCTGATTGATGAAATTAGAGATTTTACTCTTTTTTTCCTGGTTAGGTTGGCCAAAAGTTTATCTATTTTATTGATCTTCTCCAAAAACGAACTTTGGATTTATTGATCTGTTGTATAATTCTTTTGTTTCCAATTTCATTTAATTCTACTCTGATTTTGGCTATTTCTTTTCTTCTGCTGGGTTTGGGGTTGGACTGTTCTTCCTTCTTCATTTTCTTGAGATATCCCATTAAGTTATTAACTTCCTCTCTTTCTGTTTTCTTGAGGAAGGCTTATAGTGCTATAAATTTCCCTCTTAGGACTGCCTTTGCAGTATCCCACAGGTTCTGATAATTCGTGTCTTCATTGTTGTTTTGTTCCAAAAATTTGGTGATTTCCTTCTTAATCTCTTCTATAACGCCTATATCCTTCACAATAAGGTTATTTAGCTTCCCTGTTTTTGTATGGGTATGCAGATTCCTGTTGTTATTGAGTTCAACTTTTATTTCATGTTTGTCTGAGAAGATGCAAGAAATAATTTCTATTTTTTTAAATTTGCTTAGGTTAGATTTGTGGCTTATGATGTGGTCAATTTTGGAGTATGTACCGTGGGCTGATGAGAAGAATATATATTCAGTTTTTTGGGATGAAAAACTCTGTAGATGTCTGTTAAGTCCAGATGTTGAATGGTTAAGTTTAAATCTAAAATGTCTTTGCTTAGCTTCTTTTTGGAGGATCTATCCAGCACTGCTAAAGGGGTGTTAAAATCTCCAACTTCTATGGAACTGGAGGAAATCAAGTTGCTCATGTCTGTTAGAGTTTTTCTTATAAATTGAGGTATGTTCTGGTTGGGCACATAAATATTAATAATTGAAATCTCATCATATTTAGTATTACCTTTAACAAATATGAAGTTTCCATCCTTATTCTTCCTTATTTTGGCTGGTTTAAACCCTATTGCATCTGTGAATAGGATTGCAGTGCCTGCTTTTTTCGCTTTCCATTTGCCTGGAGTATAGATGACCATCCCTTCACCTTAAGTCTATATTTGTCTTTTAATGTAAGATGAGATTCTTGTATGCAGCAGATATCTGGCTTGAGTTCTTGTATCCAGTCAGCCAACCTGTGCCTCTTTAGAGGACAATTCAAACCATTCACATTAATTGAGAATATTGATAAGCCTTTCGAGAGTCTGGTGTACATTTTTAATCCTTTTGTGACTGTGGAAGTTGGAATTTGATCAAAATTTTCTAGGTGGTTTTACTTCTGTGGTAGAGGATTATGCTGGTCTTTATGGAGGATAGGTCTGAGTATATTCTGGAGAGCTGGTTTAGGTATGGCAAATTTCTTCAACATGTGAATGTCATTAAAGGAGATAAAGGAGATAAGACTAGAAATTGGGACCACAACTATTTAATTTCTCCATCATAAATGAAACTCAGTTTAGCTGAATACAGGATCCTGGGTTGAAAGTTATTTTGTATTTTGTTATTAGGGGATTAAAACACCCTCTTCTAGCTTGAAAGGTTTCAGCAGAGAGACCTGAAGTTATTCTAGTATTCTTCCCCTTGTATGTAATGGTTTTCTTTCATCTGGTTGCTTTCAGAATTTTCTGCTTCATATGAACTTTAGTGCAATTGATTGTGATGTGTCTGGGGTTTGTCTTATTTGGGTTGAGTCATGCTTGAGTTCTGAAACTGTCTGTACTTTTTAAACCAAATTTTATGGGCATCACCTGTGGCTCAGTGAGTAGGCCACCGGCCCCAAATACCAAGGATGGCACGTTCAAACCCAGCCTCAGCCAAACTTCTGGGTGTTGTGGTGGGTGTCTGTAGTCCCAGCTACTTGGGAGGCTGAGGCAAGAGAATCACCTAAGCCCAAGAGCTGGAGGCTGCTGTGAGCTGTTATGTCACAACAGTCTACAGTGGGCAACAAAGCGAGACTTGTCTCTAAAGTAAATAAATAAATCAATATATAAAAAAATAATAAAAATAAAGAAGTCCCTGAATATATTAAAGTAAATGTTATGAAAATGGAAAGCTTCCTGGGCTCCAGCAGAGGCAATGAACAAAGCATGGTGAAGGGATGATTTCACAACACAGGACAGGTGGAATGTGTGCAGAAATCAGTATCTGTTGAAGATTAACTCAGGAGAAGTTCAAGGTAATAACAAAATACACACACACACACACAAAGTATTTGCTCACAAAAATTGTAGAAAGAGGAAAAAATCAAATATTAAGATTTTAAAATATTCACAACTCAAATGTTCAGAGGTAAAATAATCACTGACATAAAGTGATACTAAGATAAGCTTAGGCAGATGAATATAAACACAATTAATTACTACTAACATCATTGATGCATTCTCCCAGTATATGACATATTGTTGATTGCATGAAATAAAATAGAACTGAATGGATAAATGAAAGAAGGAACAAGATCAACAGCAGAGAGTTGCCACCAAGTCCTCTGCTTTGCTCATGGACCTGCTGAGCCCTGCACAGGAATCACTTAGGAATTGTCACTAATCTATAAAAACGTGTTTATTTTTAAAGATTTTCATTAGTTTCCTTCCAATTATCTGCTTTACTCTCTTGTTTTTAATTGTTTCTCAACCTTAACCTATCATGCTATGCTTCATTGAAGAATTCTTGAACTGATTCGATGCATTTATTTCTCTTTTTATTTCATTCTCTTCTGAAGTAGCTGTTAAGCTTACCTTCTGTGACCTAGAATTATTTAAGCTTTCTTATCTACCTCAAAAGTGGACTCACCAAAGAGAAACACAACTCCCTTTAATTTTTTCTCTGCAATTTTATCTACTACATGTTAGTAAAAACTCATATTGGAGGAGATAAGACTAGAAATTAGGGACCACAACTAAAATCCAGAGAAACTTGACAAACATGGTGTTAAACCATAAGTTCTTCTCCAGTGCCACTTAATTTTCCAAAAGAATAACCTGTAATTTCTGTCATCTTGGTGAACTTATCTCCACTTAAAAATCATTTACTCCGACATTTCTTTCATCTCTGTTTATATAAATAAGAGTAGAGAAGCATGTGGGCCTCACTGAGTTATTGGGTAATCATTCTTCTGCAATTTCTCCATGTTATGCAAATTGAAATAAATTTGTGGTGTGTCTCCCAGTAATCTGTCTCTTGTCTTTTCACTTTCAGTAAACCTTCAGAGGATGAAGAGCAAAGCTTTCTTTGTTCCCTGCAGTAGGGACAGCATCATACTTTCTCATAAGTGATGTTTTTACTAAAATCCTTTACCAGTAAGTTTTTAGCTCTAGTTTTACTTTGCCTTTCATACTAAAGAAACTGAGGAATTTTACCCCAACATATGACTCCACAATATAAAGAATACTTTGAATTTTAGGCCATGCAAGGTCAAGAAACATTGGAAGGGGCTTTCCCTCTATCTGCATAGACAGACAGATCTGATCAGAAGGTCAGAGAGAATGAGACAATTGACTTCCCTTTCCCTTCCTGTATTCTCAGTATATAGTAGGAATGAAGGTCAAGAATGCAGTAGACTAGGTCAAAATCTTTTGTTACATAATACCTGTTTTCAGGTTAATTGACAAGTTAAGCTACTTTCGCCATCCCTTCAATCTTCCAGCAACTGTTTATCCCTAAATATTTCTCAGTTCCTTCCTCCCCTCTTAAAGGCTAGAAATAAAATCTGAACTCTACTGGACTTGGGTTATCATGTTGTGTTTTCTCTCTGTTTAAATGGCAAATAAATCTTTTCTCTTATTAATTTGCCTTAATTGTGAGTTGATCTTTGAGCAAACGTTCAGGGGACAGGACAAGTTTCCTCTCGCCCCGCACTTTATGAATGAGGTGAGGAAAGTTTGGCTCTCAGTATTCTCAGTGGGCTGTGCCTTAGTAAATTCTCTGCCTTATGGCTATGACTGGATTGAAGATACAAAACCATTTTTGGCCGCCTTGCTTGGATTTTAGCTTCTAACACATAGCTCATGTTTGGGACATTTAAATTCTGGTGAGCAGTAGGCTATTAGTAAAGTTCTGAGGAAACCCAAAGCTATATGTGGACTTCTGGCTCTGCAGTGAGATGTTGCTCCAACCCACATGGTGCTTCCGGGACACTAGATCTGGGAAATGACTACAATGACAGAAGGAAAATATCCCTATGCTTTTAGTAAAAAAGCCATATTGAGCCTGGATTTATATGAAAGAAAAGTGCATTGCTTACTTCCAAATTCCAGGGGAACATGACATTTCCAGTTTCAGGCTTGTTCTGTCACTCGAATCCTCATCCTCCTGTTCTTTTCCTCCTGGACCCTGACTCCACACAGAGGCTGCAGAGCCTGTGGGTATAGGCCCCTGGCACCTCTGCTACCTTTACACCCACATCCTAATCCTGATTTTCTGCTGCTGTAGAAGTTTCTTTAAAGACCGCAGAGTAGAAATTATGATGCTCACTGTGTTATTTTAATTAGACATTTCTTTAAACTAAGCCTTCTTTTTATATTTATAAGGCCTCTAAAACTGTTAGCAGTCACCTGTCTCTATAAACTTCCCCTCTTTTTATACTGATCATAATTAAATGCTTCATCACTCAGTGTACCACACCTCAATTACACTTTCTCTCATCAGTCTCATAGGCTGGATCAATTGTGACCTCAACTGGATACCACGGTTATCCCTTCTAATGTATTACTGGCTTCAGATTTCTTTTCCAAGTTATTGGTGAGTTATCTACTTCCCAGGTGCTTTTTAGAGTCACCTGAGGCGTAAGCTGCCACAGCCTATTTTTCTCTTAGAAAGCAGAGACTGAGATGAGGATCAGAGTACTACAGTTTGTGAAATGACTTGAGGGTCCAGGAGTAGGGAACAGGGAAGAGTGAAAAGGGAGGGAGCAAACTTAGTAAAACAGAGTCACCAACCAGTCATGGCTGTGAGCTGCTGGGACCCACGTCCACCAGGAGCCAGAGGGAAGTGCATGGATACAAGGGGACAGGTATCTCCAGTGCCTGTTTCTCACACTGTTGGGTCAGGCGTGTGTGCTGGGTGAGGTTCAGGGTTCCATGTGAAGCACTGGGTGAGGTCTGGGGTTGCATATGAAGCGTTGGGTGAGGTTCCATGTTAAGCACTGGGTGAAGACCAGGGTTCCATGTGAAGCAGTGGGTGAGGTCTAGGGTTTCATATGAAGCACTTGGTGAGGTCCAGGGTTCCATGTGAAGCACGGTTCACACGGTGAGGTGCAGGGTTCCTTGTGAAGCAGTGGGTGAGGTCTAGGGTTCCATGTGAAGGTCTGGGTGAGATCCAGGGTTCCATATGAAGTGCTGGGTGAGGCCCGGGGTTCCATGTGAAGCCCTGAGTGAGATCCAGGATTCCGTGTGAAGTGCTTGATGAGGTTCAGGGTTCCATGTGAAGCACTGGGTGTGGTCGAGGGTTCCATGTGAAGTGCTGTGTGAGGTTCACTGTTCCTAGTGACATGTCAGAGAAGCCCTAGTGCAAAAGGTGAAAGACCCATGGCAGGAGACACAAAGTACAGCAGGCTGGAAACACCTGTGATGGGCCTAGAAGTGCTGTCATTTTTTTAATTATTGTTTCATTTTTATTGTATATTATTCTTGATATGGATGTAATATTTTTATCTATCTCTGAGATTTCTTACAAAGTTATGCCTATTATATTTAAAAATTCTTTTTGCTTGTTGAATATATCTTTTTATTCTGGTGGATACGTATGTACATGCCCCAGTGTTTATTAATCTTCTCTTTACTCTTGTTATTTTATTTGCCTTTCTCAAATGTTGGTTATCTTTTTATATTTATGAATAAGGAATTTGGTCAGGATAGTGGCTCATGTCTGCAATCCTGACACTCTGGTAGGCAGAGGGAAAAAGATTACTTGTGGCCAGGACTTCAAGACCAACCCAAGCAAAAGTGAGACCCTGTTCCTTAAAAAGGGACTTCTGGACCCCAGGAGGAGGACAAAAACAATGGAAAACTGGCAAATGGCTGCGTGTGTTCGATCAACCTAATCACGCTGGCAACTGTGAGTACAAGCAGCAGTGAGACTGCAAACTGGAAAGGCCTTACCTGTGAACTGTTTTGGTGTTCTTGGAATTGGCGCTCAGTTGAGCTGCCTGGGGGAGAGCTTGAGCAAAAGTGTGGAGAACTTTGGGCATTGTCTGGGGCCCCAAAATGAGCCACTGAGCTGGGCTCGGTGAAAGCCATTGTGTGAAAAAACTGCTCCAGCAAGCCCCG
>CAUYPK010069882.1:0-10434 GCA_963574355.1 Loris lydekkerianus | reverse complement strand
CCCTATTCTTAGGTTATAACTGGGTTATAGCTTTCATGTGAAAGCCCTAAATTAGTTTCATAGTAGGGCTGAGTACATTGGATACTTTTTCTTCCATTCTTGAGATACTTTACTAAGAACAATATGTTCCAGCTCCATCCATGTAAACATGAAAGAGGGACAGTCTCCATCTTTCTTTAAGGCTGCCTAATATTCCATGGTGTACATATACCACAATTTATTAATCCATTCGTGGATCGATGGGCACTTGGGCTTTTTCCATGACTTAGCAATTATGAATAGGGCTGCAATAAACATTCTGGTACAAATATCTTTGTTATAATGTGATCTTTGGTCTTCTGGGTATATACCTAGTAGAGGAATTGTAGGATAGAATGGCAGGTCTATTTTTAGATCTCTAAGTGTTCTCCATACATCTTTCCAAAAGGAATGTATTACTTTGCATTCCCACCAGCAGTGTAGAAGTGTTTCCTTTTCTCCACATCCACGCCAGCATCTCTGGTCTTGGGATTTTGTGATATGGGCTAATCTTACTGGAGTTAGATGATATCTCAAAGTAGTTTTGATTTGCATTTCTCTGATGATTAAGGAGGATTTTCTAAATGAAAATGTCAACTAATCTTCCATGGCACAATCTCTTGTAGTGCTGCATCAAGGTAATTGACAAGAGACACTAAGAAAGGGGCTTCAAGGGGGATGGGAGGATAACCTGGCTTACTGAGCAAGGAAGTCTGGGGGGCCCATTGGAACATTCACCACTCAGCAACTCCCACTAAAAAAAAAAAGGGAAAGGAATGTGAGTATGAGGTAACCAAGGTAACCAGTGACCAATAGAAGAAGACAATGAACAATGACCAATAGAAAGCAGCAATAATTTCCAAAGGCACAGAGAGGCCAATCAGAGAGTTGCAGCCAATTTCAAGTGGAGAGGAAGAGGTATTTATATCTTTGCCTCTCTGTCTCTCTCACCTCTTCCTATTCATGAGAGAGACCTGCTTCCAAGTCTCTTTGGAAGTGCTCTACGCTTTACCTTTGTTCTTGAATATAATTTCCCTTTGTTACACTAAATCGTGTGCAGGTTACTCTGCTCTCTATTTATGCTGCCTGTGTGTTCCAGTTTTATTTTCAGTTTTCATTCATTTTTGCTTTCAATTATCAACATGCCGCAGTTGAACTTTCTAGCTGAGCCATATAATCCAGCCAGGTGAACAGGACCCCCAGCCCCAACAGTAACTAGGTATGTGGACAGTTACCTACCACTTTATGTCTGTGCTTCTTCCATTTGGTGCTGAGACCTGAGGGATATTAACGAAACAGATTTTAGCAGGCTTTACAGTGGTGAAAACCCACACAAACTCCAAAGAATGCATTTTTGCCTTGGTCCCACATCTTTGTAGCATGCTAATACTAATATTCTGTTTTGAAATGTTAAACAGTCTCCTGGAAAATGTTAATGGAATGAATCCTTTATGCGATCATGTCATCAAAATCTGTGACTTAAGTCACATTTAATGTTTGGTCATCAGTCCTGCACAATTGTGTCCTGATATTGATCACACTTTATGGGCCATTCCTTTACTGACCTGCGTTGTGTTTTGAAAGTCCTAGATGTTTAATTCCTCCCTGGCTTTATGATAGAGATTTGGGATAACACCAAATCTCTCTCAAACACATATTTTCAGCATCACTAAACACTATTTTCCAACCCAGGGTAAATGAAAAGATTTTTATAGGCTACTTGTCACAAAATGAAGATGTAAGGATTTGTAAACCGGGATTACAGAATGTGCGTATCTTTTTAATAACTCATCCTTAATTATTGTTATATCTACTGTTAAAGGGATGGGCAGCTTCTGCTCACAGGAGTTTCCCTTTAAGTCTTAGCTTGCTCCTGTTTAAATTTAAGTTATTTTGAGCATCCACCATAGTGTCTTGCCAGAGAGAATAAATTTGATGCATTCCATTACAGTACTTTAGTTCAACATGCGTTTAGAGCAATTGATGGTACTTGACAAACATAGCAGCATCTCTGCAAAAAGAAAAAATAAAAAGGAAAGAAAGAAAAGAAAAGAAAGACTGTCTGTGTGAGGCCAGTATGTTTTAAGCAAAATATCCCTGATGTCCTCTTCTCAAGAATTTCTTTCCCTGCAAGTCTTAGTCTCCCTATTGTGACCTTAACAACAGGCAGCATGACTGCTCCAGACAGTAACTGGACAATGAACTTCCATGGCATTTTTATTCTTTTGTTCACTGGGTTTCTTTTTCTATTATTTACTGAAATCATAGGAATGCAGAGAGAAACATAGAGCCTTGCTTCTCATTGGTGGGTTACAAATGAAGCCGACTGACCTCTAATCCTTGGCTCTGAGGATTTCACAGCTGGCATCTTGGAAACACATCTTTTGAAGGGGAAAGGGAGGGGACCATAGGTAATATGTGGACAATGTTGATTCAGAGTTGCTGCTATTTTAAGGAGCTACCAGAAATAGGTCTCTGCTTTGCAAGTCTTTTTCCAGGGCTGAGTGGGCAGGGGGCTGGGGTGGGTGTGAGAGGATGGGAGGGTAAATTGGAAACAGGAAAAGTGCTTCCAACCTGATCTTTTGTTTCCAGCCTAAAACGACATACAGATGGAACACATCTCACTAGATAATGCCCAAGTGCTATGACCGGGCTTATGCCATCCATGTGGGACATATGGTTTTATGGGAAAAAAAAAAAAAATGCAAGCTGCTAGGAATCAAAGCAGAGAGTTATTTTTTTTAAATCAACTTTTCTGATTGTGAGTCAATTTTAACAGTTTGATGAATCTTGAGTAGCCAAGACAGGCCTTTTATCCGAGCACCTCGCAATGATTAATGAGGCATGTTTAATTGGGAACTGCATTCTGTTTATATCTCACTGCACTTTGAACGTTGAAATGGTGGATTTATAAAAAAGTTTAGCACATTTATTACTCTTTGTCAACATGTGCTGTAGTAAAACATAAGAACAACTGTGTAATGAAACGTGCCCACAGTTGCATTTGTTATTAAGAATATAAATGTTTATTTACATCAGTGACATCGCGGTCTACCCAGTGTTTTCAGATATAGGCTTATGAATACGTTGCAAAAATAGCACAAAACCAGTAAGAGATACTGTCCCACAATTTCAAAATCACTATAAAACTACAGAAAAAGATCATGTGGAAAGGATTATTCCCCCCAGAAACTCAGTGTGAGGTGTCCAGTTGGATGGTGCAACTTAGTAGGTTAAATAGTAAATCGAGGAGGGATTCACTTGGCCTGCACCTTGGCTGACTGTAAGGCTGTGGGTAGTTCATTTGCTTGTTCTTGGTTTAATTTCTCTGACTGCAGAGAATTTCTGTAAGAACTGCCCATCCTCCTGTTTCACTAAGGTTTGTGTGAGAGGTACTGGTTCCACTTGTATAAGTCACTAGAGGCCTATCTCTCATACTTTTTCATTTTTGAGACAGTCTCTCCCTGTTGCCCATGCTAGAGTGCCTTGCCATCAGCCCAGTTCACAGCAACCTCAAAATCCTGAGTTCAAATGATCTTCCTGCCTCAGCCTCCCAAGTACCTGGGACTATAGGCCCCTGCTATCATGCCCGGCTAATTTTTCTATTTTTAGTGGAGATGGGGGCTCCCTCTTGCTCAGGCTGGTCTTGAACTCCTGAGCTGAGGCTATCCTCCCACCTGGGCCTCCCAGAGTGGTAGGATTACAGGCGTGAGCCACTGTGCCAGGTCCTATGTTTTCACACTTTGGTGTCACATGGCTTTTACATATTCTCTTTATAGCAATAACTCTTCCCATGGGTGAATGGCCTGGTGTGTCTTAGGCAAGGGGCAAGGACCTATAACAAGTACACATACTGAGTAAGAGCCAGCTCTAGGCTCATAATCCTTATTTTAGTTATTTCTCTTTATGATTCTTCATGTGGGTATTGTTTTTCTCATTTTATTTACGAAGTTCACAGAAGTGAGAGGGACCCAAGGGTTCTTTCTCCCAAATTCCATGCAGCAAATCTCGTGTCTATGAGACTGGGGAAGATAATAAAGTGTGACTGTTCAAAAAGTTAGGGCTGTTTAAAATTTACTGAAGTAACTACATGTCTCTTGGGAAAAAATAATAATGGCAGGAAATGTGTTAGATTTGAGTTAAATATTATCAATAGAATTAGTTGCCTATTTGCTGTATATACATAGTAACATAAGCTCAGTAGATTTTCTTTGTAATTATTATGTGTGCTATTTATGGGCATCTGTTGTTTACAAAAAAATCTTTTCTATGGTCTTCCTATGTTATCATATCAAATACAAAGATTCACTCTATGTAAACTCTTTGAGGCAAACTCTTGGCCCCTGTAGAAACTTAGTAAATATCAATTGACTGAGAAAATAAATGAATGAATAAATAATAATATAACTGTATGACATTATGTAGATAATATGGTCAGTGTTGAATGTTATATTCATATAATTTAGGGCAAATCTCCCTTTTTTTTCTTCAATAGTTATCTGGGATTACATTCTGACATTTTTTATACCTATAATTTTTTTTTTTTTTTTTTTTTTTTTTTTAATTTAAATAAGATCCTAAAATAAGTATATTCTTACTGTTAAAAGATCTCTGCACCTTCTATAAATCCTTTCAATTTCTTTTAGGTTTTCAGATTCTAAGCATGTGCTCTACAGAGCAAATTGGATTGTAGTGATAGCTGCACACTCTATAAATTTACTAAGAAATCATTGAATTATATGCTAAAGATGAATAAATCTTATGGTATGTAAATTAAACTTCAGTAAACCTGTTAAAAAATACGTGGTGGGGTTACCAAAGTGCAAGTGTTCCTTGAGTGCAGTGCTCTTTGTATGCTGGAAAGCTTACCATATCTTTTTAAACAGCTTTATTAAGTATAAAATTTATACATCATAAAATGAATGTGCTTCTTAGATTAATAATTAATACGATTTTGGATCTGAAATGATTAGTTTGATGCAAAGATTTCTAAGGCACTATTTTTTATCATTACAGTGATTGAAGCAAAGGTTCGATTTCATCCCCTTCTCCGGCCCACTTTCTGGTGTCCTGTAATGATTCATTAACAGAACTTTGAATAAAGGGATTAATGCTGGTGCTAGTCGAGTGCTGCAATGCATTTTGTCCACTGCCTTGACGTTGGCTTCTTAATACTATCTGTCACTTGGGTGCCTTGCGAGCATTGCATACCCATCAACTTTTGTCACCTTGTCCTGGCTTTGTAGATTTTTTTCCTTGTTAATTAGGACTATTGCCCTTGGGAAGATAAAAAGAAAATCAGATCTGATATGTCTTAGCAGGCTTTGAGAGAAAGTTGCAAAGAGTGAGTTAAGACTCAACAGGTTTTTCCTATTATGCCTCTTACTCCTTGTGGAGGGCACAAATAAAAATCTAAAACATTTCCTACAGTGTCTTGAAAAAAAAACAACAACTACATTGTGTGGTATGTTAAAAATTTCCACTTATTTATGGTTGTTTTAAAAAAAGAAGCTAGGTGATGGATGTGTTAATCAGTTTGATGTAAGCATTTCACATTGTATATCAAATCGGTACACTGAGCCCCATAAATGTGTCGATGTGCAGTTATGATTTAATTTTAAAAAGGATGGAAATCACTTGATTTGTTCTGAAGGAAAAAGTCTGAAGAGGAAACTTTCATGGTGAACGTTCCAGCCACACTCTCACTTTAATAAATTATTTCAAAGAAAACTAGGCGGTGAACTATTTCCTAGGTAAAGATCACCTACTCCTCTGTGCTCTGTTACAATTTAAAATTTTGTCTGCAAAGTTTGATTCGTGAGGCTCTTTGTTTGCATATGGAGGACCAGACCTCCTTAAGTATCATGGTCTTGATATCCTGCTGATGTTCTTTGTACACTGGGAACCTGACTAGATTTTTTTAACAGCCTGATTGAGATCTTATTTGCACATCATAAAATTCATTCATTTTAAGTTATGCAGTTCAATGATTTTCTGGTAAACTTATAGACTTGTGCAACCATCATCCCAATCTAAGTTAAAACATTTCCATCTCTTCCTCAAAGAAATACCTTACCTATTACCAGTCACCCCCCATTCTTCCTTCCTTGTGCCTGCTCCATGACCCAGGAAACTACTCATCTGTTTTCTCTCTGTATAAATGTGCTTAATCTGAGTGTTTTACAATACATGGTCATTTCTGACTGGCTTCTTTCACTCAGTATAATGTCTTCCAGGTTTGTTCATATCATAACATGCATCAATGTTTTATCACTTTTTGTTGATGAATTCCTCTTCATTGTCGAGATACACAATATTTATCCTTTCCTCAGCAGATGGAAATTTAGATTATCCCTCCCTTTCGGCTATTATAAATAATGCTGCTATGAACATTTATGTACAACTTTTTGTATGAACATACGTTTTCATTTCTTTGGGGTATGTGCCTAGGGGTGGAATTACTAGGTCATAGGGCAATTCTATGTTTAGAATTTTAAATCATGGCCAAGCTGCTGTGCAAAAATGGACATACCACGTATAGACCCATCAGTGATGTATGAGGATTTTAATTCTCTACACCCTTGCCAAATTGTCTTTCAAGTTATATCTGTTCTAGAAGGTGTGTGATGATACTTTATTGTGACTTTGATTTATATTTCCCTATTGGTAGTTTTAGCATATTTTAAATATTCTAGAATATATAGGTGTGTGTATGTGTGTATATATTATTGAGCCTATATATAGCCTCTAAAGTAATCCAAAAACACTTTTAAAATCAAGAAAGCAGAAATGTTCATAGCTTTTCATGCCTGAAATAGTCCAGTTTTTCCTATAGACACGTTTATCAAAGCTATAATCAAAATAAGGAGGCCCATTTAAATAACAATGTTTTTCCTACTGTCAGGGAGGCTGATTCAGGAATAAAAAATATATAAGCTGTCACCTGAGTAAAGCCATCTTAAAATATATTGAGATACATTTCAACTACTGCAATTTGATGTAGCAAAGCCATAAACAATTGCAGGGTAATAAACTCCAGAATATTGGGGCAGTATTTCTTCTTTCCCACTGAGAACTCTCATAAAAAGTTAGAAAATTTTAATAGACTTTCTCCTTATTTTCTATAGGCAAAGCTGGTCCCTAATGGATAAATTAAGGACAGAAGCAATTGTGTTGTTTTCTCACCGGTCCAGTCCAGGGTTTCCCCCTGCTCAGGTGTTTTTCTGAAGCTTCTTCCTCCTATGGGCATTGCTTTTTCATTTAGGCAAATTTAGGCTATACCCATTACTGCATAGAATGCAATCAGATCCAGACATCAAGAACTATAGGAATACCACGGATGTGAAGGTCTATATAAGAAATTAAAATTATTACTACGACTTTATTAATACAAGTGTCACATAATCTCTAATGAAGTGAATCTCCATGTAGTCCCTGCGTTGGAGATCCTTGAATCTGTATCTTATTTGACTATCATTGACCTGTGCCAGACTCTGAAATTATTTATTTCTCATCCTTTCAAAATATGGAGACCTGAAATTCTCAGCATATCAAGTAGCTCATAGTTGTATTGGGCATCTCTTCAGATTATTTTACATAAATAAATAAATATATATATGCATAGATATATCAGTACAGTAATTAAATAATGCGACATGAACAACTAGTTTTTCAATCTATCTTAGATAACATTTCATATCAGTATTTCCTTTTAAAAGATAGTTGTATAATGTCTGTTATGTGAATGTTGTATGACTTTAAAATTAGATCCCTATTGTTGAACATTTAGAACATCTATATATGTGTGACACAGATATAAGGTTAGACAGTTAAGTTTGTGAACTGATCCTAGGAGAAGTGCTACATACTTCATTATAGAATATAACTATGATCACCTTTGAAGTACTACTGTTGGCCATCTGGTGACTGGAGTGATAATTCAGCAATGGGGCGATAGTACATTTTCAAGGATTAATCCATAAATTGATGATCAGACCTTGTATGCATAAAGGGTTCCAACAAGTATATATATATATATATTTTTTTGTTGTTGTTTGTTTGTTTGTTTTAAATGAGAAAAAACTAGTACTAAAATTGTTATACTCAAGGCATATTTGACTTATGTAATTACAGGTGATTCGGGCCACAATATACAAAATAATATGTAACAAATGTTGTCCATATATGTTGAATATCACAAGTTTGGTCCCCACTCCAAGTACCAACTACTGGCAGTTAATAAAACCTTCCTACAATATATAATTCTTGTAGGAAAATTATAACAAACAATAGCAACAACAATAATAAAAACAGAAACAGAATTAAAATCTAGAAGACCCACTGTTAACATTTTGGCCTATAAACTTTCAAACTTTTTTTTCCATGCAACTATACATGTGTAATTATATGACCATTCTCCTCTACCAGTGATTTGCAGGTTTCTATTTCATAGCGACCATATTGTTTATGTTTTGATTTTTTTAAAAATCTTATCCTGGTGTGCTACCTTGTTCGTTCTTCCTACTTATGGATAACTCTATTTGTGCTAACTTTCTGATCTTCTCCAGAGAAAGCAAGATTCTGGTGCTATAAAATTCGCTCATCCAAACATTTACTATGCTCCTGTTTTAGGAAATACTTGAGCAGAGAATCTGCTTGCCACTTTCTTGTGCAATGTTCTTCAACATTTATTTTTAATTATTGTCCCCACCAAGGAAACCTTTTAGACATTTTCCCCAATATTCCACCAACAGCATTTTCATACCACGGATTTATTTCATATCTGTTTATGTACTCTGGGCCTCAGGAGGGTGTATTAGTTTTGTGTTGCTGGTATAACAAATACTATTAAATTAGCAGCAACAACACAACTATGTCATCTCATAGTTCCAGGGGAATGCATGTCTAAAACAGGTCTCACTACCATAAAATGAAGGGGTTGGCAGGGCTTAATTCCTTTCTGTAAGTCTAGGGGAGAGTCCATGTCCAGCATCTAGAGGCCACCGATATGCCTTTGCTTGTGGTCCTTTTCCTCCATTTGTAAAGCAAATGCTGTATATACCTTTCTTCGATCACCACATCTTTCTCTTCCACTTTTAAGGATCCTTGTGATGATGCTGGGAATACCTGGGTAATCCAGGATAATCTCACCTCTCAAGGTTAGCTAGGTAGCAACTTTAATTCCATCTACAATCTTAATTCCTCTTTGTTATATGAGATGACGTGTTCACAGGCGGTGGGATTAATGAATGGACCTCTTTGTTGAAGCAGATCCCTTCAAAGCATTATTCTGCTTATCACAGAGGACCATAAACCATTATAATATCTAAGACTTTCTTGAACCCCAAGAATCAATTTTTACTCCCTTGGGGACAGTGTCACCCCCTCACCCTTTTGAGAATACATGCTTTAGGGAACCAGTTTTACCAGTTCTCTTTCTCTCTCTCTCTCTCTCTCTCTCTCTTTTTTTTTTTTTTTTTTTTACAGTTTCTGGCCAGGGCTGGTTTTGAACCCACCACCTCCAGCATATGGGGCCGGCGCTCTACTCCTTTGAACCATAGGTGCTGCCTCTCTTTTTCTCTTTTTCTGTAGACATTTAGACCAATGTTCAATACACCTCAATACAAGAGTTCTTAGATCATAAAAATTTTCTAGATATATATGTGCATATTAATGTACGAGGTGGGGAAGGCTAAGCTACTCTCCAGGAGCCTTCTCAGGGAAGTCAGTTTTAGGAAAGGTACTTAAAAAGTTTATCTGGAAATTGGTTTATTATCTGTGTGCTTGCATATCCTTTGGAAAGTCGTGTACTTACAGAAATTTACGTACTTAGCTTTGATTGAAGACTGTTACACTAAAAGCCCGTACTATGGGCTGTTAAGTTTAAAAAAAAAAATTAAATTAACATTCATATTTTTCGTGTAGAAAATTTATCAGTGACCAAATGCATTTTTGCTTGCCTTAAGAGCCTGTAATCTACCCAGTTAGCCTAAAAGATGTCAAATAAAAATTTCTCTGTGAAATACATTAGAAATACAAGAAACTAAAATGTATTCTGGAAAAAAAATGATACAACTTAAAAGTGTTTTATAGATCATTCAGTCTTTCTTTTAAATCCACCTTGCTATAAATAATATATCTCAGAGACTTCTGAAATGTGGAATATAGAAATCACAGTTAAAAATATGTGGTCCCAGAGAAATGATCAGATCCGTTGTTGCCTTTTACTTTTTTATTTTTATTTTTTTCCTTTTTTTATTTTTTTTTTTATTTTATTTTTTTTATTAAATCATAGCTGTGTACATTGATATGATCATGGGGCATCATACACTAGCTTCATAAACCATTTGACACATTTTCATCCCAATATTCAACATAGCCTTCCTGGCATTTTCCCAGTCACCGTGGCATGACATT